>LWMK02000535.1:12353-24659 GCA_001693075.2 Taenia saginata
AAAAGCACTGCTATTAACAGGATTAATGCTAATAAATACAAATGACCAAAATTAATGCATGTGCACCAATAATTACCAAATCATTTGCCTATCATACTCAGGATTAATTAATTACGTATGGTGGGCTATTTCTGTTGGTCACATAATCAAAGAGCGGCATTTGCTTCCCCCAAACAATTCTGGTCACTGAATTGGCAATTAGGTGATAGCATTTTCCTTCGTGGTTACTGCAGTTGTGCCACACCTTGAATGCTCTCCGAAACTGCGGTCGAGTTGAAGAACTTGAATCTACCTCTCGTCTGTCAAAAGCTGCGCCCACTTCTGCTTTGAGCAGTGGTCTTTGGTGATTGCATCCTTGTCTTTCTCCAACCATGCTGACTACTTTAGTTGCTTGGAAAATATTGGCAGGT
This sequence comes from Taenia saginata, assembly GCA_001693075.2. Lineage (NCBI taxonomy): Eukaryota > Metazoa > Platyhelminthes > Cestoda > Cyclophyllidea > Taeniidae > Taenia > Taenia saginata. Next base: position 12,764 of record LWMK02000535.1, read on the forward strand.
TAACATGCGTTGTGTGGTGCCGATAGGGCTTTCCCGATAGTTTTGAGCATTGTCATAGTAGCATTTCTGCCGCAGGAATGGACAGCATTGTTGTAAGCATTGGGCATCACTTGCGAACCATGACCACAAATTTCGGTGGCATTCTAAAGTGGTCGGATTTGGTTGTAAGTCCGCATTGGCAATATCCTTAACATTTACCAACGGAGACATTGGGAGCCAGCAATTCATCAAAACAGATTGCAGTTGTATCACTTGTCAATGGAACTCTTGCTTGTTTTGCCGGCAAATTGGAATGCACTCAACACTAACAGCACAGTGTCCCGACAAAAAACCAGCTTTTGAACTGGTTAGCTGTGATACAGATGCGTTCAATAAGGGTATGCGCACTGAACGCTTTTAGCAAGTGTCGGAATCCCACTGGAGGCTGTACACTTGGCGATCATCTTGCTCCACATCGTCTTAAGTGGATGAATATTTATTAGTGACGTACTACAGCTTAGTTCTGTGACTGGTGTGTCTGTGGACAAATATGGAGGAATTCTAATGGCTCATAACCAATGTGCCTGTGTATAACAGCCCAACTTATCAATGCAGGGATGTAATAGTGTTCAGGCAACACGAGCGTGGCTGATATATTACAGATATTATGGCTGAAATATACAAAACAGCGACCATGCTGAAGCCAAGAGCAACAACAATGAAACGCGAGGTTGCCAATCTCTCAAGAACAGCCCTATCTCCGAATGTTTTAAAATTCAAAGTCACCAAATGAAACACCAATAATCTCTAACAGCAACGCAGAATGAACTCTAGGTCCAGAAGGTTTACAGCATGAGCAAGAAAAGATGTGTGTCCATAATTTTCGATTTTTTTCTAATGTAGGATGAACAATATAGCTGGAGCTATCAAAATGCCTTTTTCGCTCAAACACCAATGTTTGGAGTTGGAATTTTCTACTCGAAATTCTATTCGTTCTCTAACGATTGCTACAATCTTTCGTTGATGGCATCAAATGTTGCGACATTGATTAATGTAAAATCGTTCGACTGAAATGCATTACTTAGCTATCTTGTTGACGGGCTGTAGCTCAGCTAAATTGGTCAGTACCAAGAAAGTACAATTGGCCAGCAGCAACTGTTGTGCCTTTAAACTGGCACTTCGCTATTATGAATGACAAGTAGCTCAATTCGCTAAATATTCCATTTTGCTGACTGGGTATTTGGATGCGGCAAAACCTCTCCTTTAAATATGCCATTTCGATGGAGAGAGGACAAAGGTACGGTGGAAAGGATAAAAATGGCAGAAGGCAATACCTAAACAAATGCTCATTTACTGCGAATTAACATGATGTGGGCTTTGTCTTTTCCATTCCACTACTGACGATCGCTTTGACTGTCCAACCACAATTTTGCATGCAAAATGCACCAACGTGGGCACCGTGGTAAGCTGCATCGCAACGCTCGACTTTCTCTTCTTTCCGTCACCACCGGCTTGAGCATTAAATTAACAAGAGATACTAACAGCTGATGGTTCTTGAGTCCACATTTTAGGTAAGTGATGCAGTGGCCTTTTTCTAGATCAAGACGTGTTTCAAAGTTCTCAGTGTGAAATGAAACGTGTGACAGATAATACTTCGAGTTGGCTGCATCACAATATGTGCAACTGCCTCGCGTTTGGAAGCCGCGGATTAAGATGGTGAGTTATACGTATCTCTGTGTCTTCTACTGACGTGGAAAAGGTTTGCGAAATTTTTGGCTCATTCGCCAAATGCGCGCGTAAATCAGGCAAAAGTTAACAGTGGCAAAGTTTTTTGGAGATGTTTGATGCAATTACATAGTGATGGAAATAACCGATTACATGCCATCTCAGTCGTTGCCAAGTTACTTCGGTACTGCTTAAGATCAACGATGATGGCACACATTTACGAAACCTGTGACACCTCAGTTGCCCTAAAATTGCAACTGAGGCGAAAGCAGTTAAAATGGCACAACAAACCGTCTACTGTAGCAGAAGTGAGTCGAGCATCTGTTATGCTAAAATCTCAACAAATTTCTACTTCACCATCAGCTGCGAAGCAGGATCTATACTTGGCCCTGCTGCACCTCACTCCAATAGTACCTAATCTGGAAAATGCACACCTCCACTGCAAAAGAAGGAAGTTCTCGTGTATTTCCGCAAAGGGGTTTAATTTCTCAACTTTCAATTCAGTTAAAATTTCAGCGACTGCAATGAACGCACAATGTCAACAAACTAGCTCTTTGGTAATTACTAATTCATGGTTTTGATGCCCAGAATTTTAGCACAGCATGTAACAATTGAAGCAGAATCTATACATGCTCACATTTAAGAAGCATGCCAGTGCCCCTTTGTCTCCTCCGTTTATGAGCGCCTATTTCTGCGCAAGCATTTTAATTCTAAAAACACCGCCTAATAATGCCCTTCTTAGCTGCATCTCTTACGCAGTAATTAAAGACTTCTATTTGACCTGCTTTTATTGGCCTGCACCATGTTGACTGAAAGGGACCCAACTGAAATTACTGCAAAATGTCGCATAATTATTGTGGTGTATTTTCCCTTAGGAAGTCGTCCTGCTAATTAGTCGCGACGTAATTGTGAGGAAGCGATGATTGCACCTCTCGGCAACTAGAAAATCTTAATCAGCCCCAAAATCTTCCTCATGAACTTATAAGGCATTCAAATGGGTTTATTTTTTAATGTTTGATACATTGTCTTCATCATCCGCAATCTGGAGTTTTGAAAATGAACCCACCTAATAAAACGCACAATTTTTTTCTTTTGATACGTTTATTATCTTTTCAGTTTAATTCACGTCTGAAGCTTCTCTATGTGGTTTGAACTTCGACAGGGCTGTCAGTTTTGGGCTTGTATGTGACGGACCAAAGAAGCAGACACCAGCCAAGAACACTTTAGGTGCTGATGTTCTAATGATAGCGAATGAAATATGTCTACGCAACGCAGTATAGTCTAAACAGAGTACGTGGAGCAAAAATCATGTTTACATTCAGCCAAAGCTAAAGTATAACAGCGGTGTGAATTGTCCATCTTGTACGACAAACCGTTCCGCATGCCACACAATCGTAGACGCAGAGGTCTACGCCAGCTCTGAGTGCAAAACTGGGGTGGATGGAGGTAGGGCTTCAGGGAATTGCTAGCGAACTCGCGTTGACGGTCTTTGTGATGGTGTCGCAGCAGGATAGGGCATCAGCCACTGCCTTTGACGTATCGAGCTCCTCGCCTGTAGGAGGGTGAGAGATACAGTGAATTGGCAAGAAAGCGTTAACAGGGCATGTCGTGGTGTGGGTCTCAACAGTTTTTAGCGTGCTTGGAAAGATGGGATTATGGTAAGTGAGGAAATCTTTAGACCGTTTGAATGGCAAAATCACAGTTAAATTGAACCTACCCCACCACATGTGTCTTATCCCTCGTGCTCAACACCCATCCTTTTGCCCTCTTAACCAATGTGACATGATTAGTCCAAAAAAATTATTTGTGTTTTAGCAGGTCCTTGTAGGTTATTGAGTGTGATTTCCTGTGTTCGGAAATAACGATGCATCTGCGAATCATATCGTTGTGGTCCCATAAGGCAAACCTCCGAAGAAAATTTTATAGCTTAGAATTGCACCTCTCAAAAGCACCCTTGCAGGCCAGCATTAGATTTTAACCGGAAAATAACTAAATTAAACAAAAAACGTCCTTCACATTGTTGGTGTACCTAGAACGGAGCATAAAAACTCCGTAGCCCTCATGCATTGTTNAGCATGCCTGGAAAGGTGGGATTGTGGTAGGTGAGGAAATCTTTAGACCCGTTCAAATGGCAAACTCACAGTTAAATTGAACCTACCCCACCACATGTGTCCTATCCCTCGTGCTCAACACCCATCCTTTTGCCCTTTTAACCAATGTGACATGATTAGTCCAAAAAAATTATTTGTGTTTTAGCAGGTCCTTGTAGGTTATTGAGTGTGATTCCCCGTGTTCGGAAATAACGATGTATCTGCGAATCATATCGTTGTGGTCCCATAAGGCAAACCTCCGAAGAAAATTTTATAGCTTAGAATTGCACCTCCTGAAAGGATTCTTGCAAGCCAGTATTAGGTTTTTAATCGAAAAATAACTAAACCAAGCAAAAAACGTCCTTTACATTGTTGGTGTACCTAGAACGGAGCATAAAACTTCCGTAGCCCTCATGCATTTTTCCCCTAACCTGCCTTGGTGACATTGCCTATCTCAATAACTAATTAATCCACGAAGTGTACTTCTGCCCGATTTCCAGAAGAACTGTCCTTTACAAAATTAAAGCCAACTTTGTGAATGTTCAGTCACCACGAATGTCGTCAAGTTAGTCGGTAGTGTTGAGTGCATCAGCTTCCACGATATGGATGCGGTAGGAGGTAGATTGCATTCATGCATCGAGCATTTGAAGAGGATCAATCAAAATGAACCATAGGATGCGTAGGGTGTCGATGCATTGTTTTTCCAGAGTCACATATATTTCATTCGAGCCCAAAGTCACGTCTGGGTGGCGAGATCACGTTTTCAGATTACGATGCCAGCGGTTGGGTCTGCTACTGTTATCAAACCGTCAGTTGATTGCGAAAGATCGAAGTGGTTGTGATGTGATGTTTTTGGAGCCGAAATAACCATTATGACGCTATCTATGGGGGTTTGTTTTATAAAACCCAAACGCTTGTCTCACAAGGAGAGAAATTTGTTCACAAGCACATCAACTTTACTTGTTAATGTGAATTTATTAAAAAATAATACCTATTTGGTTTAACCCAGCTATCAAGTGACTGCATTCAAAGTTACTGGTAATTGGGGATATAAAGGACCTCAGCATGTGTTGAGGTTAGTTTCATTCCTTAGGCAAAGCAGTTGCATTAGTGAAGACTCGTTAACTAATTGCAACACATCCGAGTTAATTGAGACCCGCATTTTTGGCAGCATCATGGATTTCAGATGCAATATTTTAGCGTATTGTGACAAGCTAATCCCTGTCAATCGTGTCACCTTGCTTATATACCTGCAGTAAAAGGCACCCATTCATCGCTATAATGATTCCTCATTATTCCTCTCCTTTGGTGCTACTTTGGTGTGGCACGATTGGAACGCATTCACCCTCCAAACCGAGTTAGTCCCTATTGCATTACTTTAAATGATACTCGTTAACTGGAATGTACAGTCTCTGGAGCAGGTTCGATAACAATTCGCATTGGCTGTAATGTAAAGGGACTATGACATAATGAAGCCACGTTCCGTTTCTGATGGCGAAGGGTTAAGGGGTCCTTTCCTTGTGTCAAGAACAGCGATGTGCAAGGCATACCATGAATGAGGGATTGACAATCATTTGAAATGAGCGGTAGGGCACATTTTTAAGGTCTGTCTTTGGCGATACTTAAATAGGGAGAGGTGACCTTTGCGATTTGTTCCCATTACTTTCGGACGTTGAAGAATAGCCTCATAGACCTGAACACCGACGTCAGTTTTATTTGATATGTAAAGTAGTAGTAAGTGCATTCCCTAGGGACTCTTTCGGACTGGCTAAGTAAAACAGGAAAGAAAGTAAACGACTTCGTCCAAGAGTAATCTCGAGCGCTTGACAAGTCATCATGCTGTCCTGTCTATTTATTATATAGAAGGTTACCTGGTCATCGGGTTGTGCATCCATCTGCCCCCTTAATAGCAACGCCTTAGGCGAATGTATTTCCTCCTATATAATTAACAGTCATCTCCCAACTCTCAATTCCAGCTTAAAGTGTGTTGCGAGCATAATCAGTGTAAAGTGTCGCATTATTATTGTAGCACATTTGCCCATATTAAGTCGTCTTTCTAATTTGCCTTGAAGCAATAAAGAGGAAGTGAAAACTGCACCTCTCTGCAACGGTAAATTTTATTCAGCCTCGAAATCAGCGACAGCACATTTTAGGGCAGGCAAACAAGTTTTATTCCCAGCATTTGATATATTGTTCTCGCCATTTGCAATGTGGCACCGTGTATTTAGATGTGCCTCAATGAAACGCATAATTTTGTTTTCCTTTCACAAATTGACAACCTCACTACTTTAACTCACATGTGATCCCTCTCCATGTGGCATTAACTTTGACAATGGCTGTCAGCGTTGGACTTGTGAATGGCGAACCATATAGGCAGACAATACCCGAGAAAACTTGAGATGCTCAAGGCCAGGGAAGTACGAATGAGGTCTGCCTACCCAATGCATTATGACCTAAATAACAAACGTAGGGTCAAATCTTACTCATAGTCAGCTAAAGTTGAAGAACCACCGCGATGTGAGGTGTCCATCTTAAACGACAACCCGTTACTCTGCCACATCTTGACCAAAAGGAAGGTGGAAGAGAAGCACTTCTCCTCATCATTCGTGTTCCCTGCATACCCTTAAGTCGTAAAATTGTAGGCCCATACTTTCATGCTCTTCAATATGAGCACCCTGAAATTGCTTAGAAGCAAGCTAAATGCTGTAGACAAAAGACGTGGCATATGAAGCTGATATTGGACTACAGATGTACTTAAAGTCACATTTGACTGCCTTTTTTCAGAACCTAGGTCACCAACACTGGCTATTTTCTAGTCATCCTGAATGCATTAACTGACATCTTTCCTTCCTTTTGCAGTTATTCTAGCAAATAGTCACAGGTATATGGTATGAACTTTACATCCGGAGGAAAATCACTATCGTGAATCCCATTGTTCTCAACCTTACAGACGTTTGCGTTTCTATCTTTCCTGTAAATACATTTTTATTTAAAGTAACATTTTTTGCTCGGTATCAATGAAAGTTACCTTAAAATATGTGTTACGCATTCCTCTGGTATAACCTCTATGCATTATGCCTCTGAAAGCTGGATCTCTATCCCGACTACTTAAACGGTGCGTTCTACTTTACACACATCTCATGCTCTCGTGCAAATGTAAGTTGCAATGAATTTATTCAGACCATAGGCCAAATATTTGCGCTCTGTATTTGTGTGGNCTGAATTTGTGCGGGAAGTAGCGTGATAAACGGAAAGTGGTTTACCGCAGGCTGGAACAGAAATGACGTTGCTTCATGCAAAATATCCCAAAAATTAAGACCTAGATGGCGAAGATTTACACGCGGTTGCACAGCCAGGTCTAAAACAAATCGCGCACAAATAACCCGAACGATTGGAACGCATTCACCCTCCAAACCGAGTTAGTCCCTATTGCATTACTTTAAATGATACTCGTTAACTGGAATGTACAGTCTCTGGAGCAGGTTCGATAACAATTCGCACTGGCTGTAATGTAAAGGGACTATGACATAATGAAGCCACGTTCCGTTTCTGATGGCGAAGGGTTAAGGGGTCCTTTCCTTGTGTCAAGAACAGCGATGTGCAAGGCATACCATGAATGAGGGATTGNCCTCATAGACCTGCACACCGACGTCAGTTTTTTTCCATATGTAAAGTAGTAGTGAGTGCATTCCCTAGGGACTCTTTTGGACTGGCTAAGTAAAACAGGGAAGAAAGTAAACGACTTCGTCCAAGAGTAATCTCGAGCGCTTGACAAGTCATCATGCTGTCCTGTCTATTTATTATATAGAAGGTTACCTGGTCATCGGGTTGTGCATCCATCTGCCCCCTTAATAGCAACGCCTTAGGCGAATGTATTTCCTCCTATATAATTAACAGTCATCTCCCAACTCTCAATTCCAGCTTAAAGTGTGTTGCGAGCATAATCAGTGTAAAGTGTCGCATTATTATTGTAGCACATTTGCCCATATTAAGTCGTCTTTCTAATTTGCCTTGAAGCAATAAAGAGGAAGTGAAAACTGCACCTCTCTGCAACGGTAAATTTTATTCAGCCTCGAAATCAGCGACAGCACATTTTAGGGCAGGCAAACAAGTTTTATTCCCAGCATTTGATATATTGTTCTCGCCATTTGCAATGTGGCACCGTGTATTTAGATGTGCCTCAATGAAACGCATAATTTTGTTTTCCTTTCACAAATTGACCACCTCACTACTTTAACTCACATGTGATCCCTCTCCATGTGGCATTAACTTTGACAATGGCTGTCAGCGTTGGACTTGTGAATGGCGAACCATATAGGCAGACAATACCCGAGAAAACTTGAGATGCTCAAGGCCAGGGAAGTACGAATGAGGTCTGCCCACCCAATGCATTATGACCTAAATAACAAACGTAGGGTCAAATCTTACTCAAAGCCAGCTAAAGTTGAAGAACCACTGAGGTGTGAGGTGTCCATCTTAAACGACAACCCGTTACTCCGCCACATCTTGACCAAAAGGAAGTTGGAAGAGAAGCATTTCTCCTCATCATTCGTGGTCCCTATATACCCTTAAGTCGTTGGATTGTAGGCCCAAACTTTCATGCTCTTCAATACGAGCACCCTGAAATTGCGTAGAAACAAGCTAAATGCTGTAGACAAAAGACGTGGCATATACAGCTAATATTGGACTACAGATTTGTCTAGAGTCGCACTTGACTGCCTTCTTTCAGAACCCAGGTCACCAGCACTGGCTATTTTTGGCCATCCTGGATGCATTGGCCGAAATCTTTCCTTCCATTTGCAGCTATACTACTAAATGTTCGTCACAGGTGCATGGCATCACATTTACATCCGGCGCAATAACAGTATCATGGATCCCAATGTTCCCAACCTGACAGACGTTTGCGTTTCTATCTGTCCTGTAAATACATTTTTATTTACAGTAACATTTTTTGCTCGGTATCAATGAAAATTACCTTAAAATATGGGTCATGCATTCCTCTGGTATAGCCTTTGTGCATTACACCTCTGAAAGCTGGGTTTCTAACTCAACCACTAAAACAGTGCGTTCTACTTTACACACCCCTAATGCTCTCGTGCAAATGTAAGTTGCAATAAATTCATTTAGACCATAGGCCAAATATTTGCGCTCTGCATTTGTGTGGGAAGTGGCGTGACAAACGGCGAGTAGTTTACTGCAGGCTGGAACAGAGATGACGTTGCTTCATACAAAATATTATAGGAATTAGGACCTAAATTGCGAAGAATTACACGCGGTTGCACAGCCAAGTCTAAAACAAATCGCGCACAAATAACCCGAACTGGTACTCGAAGAGGAGCGACAACATGTCATAAGTAAATACAACGTAGACTAAGCTTGCGCACCAAGTGCTGGTACTGTTGAGGCAGGAGAGAATCCGGGTATATAGGAAGCATGGTAAAATTCTACCTAGAAAAATTCATAGTTTTCACTTGATCTAATGCAAGTTGCATCGTAAAATTGGATCAACTCACACAGTTGTCGCGACTCCACAAACGGACTGAACAAGTAGTCCGTCAATGTAGACCTTTCATTCAGACAAGTTGACCACCCTAAAATGGAACAGAAGTCTGCATTTCCCAAACAGGCTGTATTAAGTATGTGCTCATCTCACAAGCTAATCTATCGTCAAAATAACTACCCTCTATTCCTAGCTAAACTGATTTTTACGCATTACTTTAAAACATGAAGGTCTAATCAAAAAAACAAACCGAGGGTAAAATTCGCATTGTGACAGATGGGCGTGTGGAATAGTGGGCAACAACCGAATGTACGCAAATCGTCCCAACTCTGCAAAGAACGCAAGTTCGTATACCAGTGCACAGGTCAAAATAAAGAGCCTTCGAATTAGGAAGGCCATGTAAGTAAGAACCTAAAGCGAGGCGTTTGAAAGTACCTGTCTGTATGCTTTAATTCATAGTGGGTCTGAAGTCGGTTTTGGTATTTGAAGTGTCAAAAACAGACTAGACGAACCACTGTCTTGGTATGCTGCGACGAATCAGGAGAGTTGAATTGANTAAAATATAGAAGCATGCCGCGCACTAATTAATACCCTCACCAAAACTCGGGCAATAGCGTGTCGCTTCTGACTAAAGTGACTGGGGATTGGCATGCTGAAAACTGTGCAGATGTTTGTTAGATAAGTGGCGATTTGGGATGATTTGTCCGGTTAGCCATGTTTTATTAAACTTGTCACAAAACAACAAGTATGATCTATCTTGCAAATAGTCTCCCATGCTTTGAACTTATTTTACAACACACTTGGAAATGTTTTGCGGCTTAGTTTTAAAAATCAAATGTGTTCAAACGCAACTTTAGCTAACGAAGGGGTTGATCGCCTTTTAAAGGGATTGCGTGGGATGCTTTTGTCATAACTCAATTTTTGATATTTGTTAACATCTAACTCATTGTAGGGACATATGGCGACCCTCACCCGAATAGGCGCAGAGAGATGCGATAAAGTGCATGCTTTTACCCGATTCGCCTACTTAACGACGCGAGATTCCCCGTCTCTTATTGTGAGCATGCCAACTTCTGGAGCATAATAAAGCATTTAAACACTAGGGATGCAAAACTTTACTAGACACATCGTTGACTGATGTTGATGCGTAAAAATATGCTAGGTCAAATTTGTTGCTAAAATATACAAATTAGCATTAGATGACTGAATTACTTGAAACCATTTGATGTAAATCTGGAAGTGCTTTGCACATTTAGACTGTTAACATGGTGGTCGTTTTAGCAACTGAATAATAGTAAACCTGGCGCATTAGGATCTGATGTCTGTGGAACCCTTAGATTAGCCCAGAACCTTAGAGGTCTTGCTTCATCGAGCTGAAAGTACCTATGATTTGCGGTTTTTTGGCATAAGAACAGTGTGGTTTACTTTCGCTAAAGAACTTATGTCATGTATTTTTGGCCTAACAGATGTGAAATAAAAAAGGCAATCATTCATAATTAACTGAACTCGTGGGATGCATTGTTGTTTCAGAGATCCAAAAATTGAGGGAATCTTGCAGTTAGATGTAGAATCATGAAGAGCTTATATGCTCAACAAGCCAACGATTTAAAATAAGTGAAAGTTAGTAAGACGACACTCATATTCGGATAGCGAATGTCCATTATTTTGGCAAATAGTGAATTTTCATAACTGTAACTTAATGAAAACTGGGCTCCTTATAAAAGAGACTTACTGTTGAGTGCTAAATTGAACGAATTAAGGGATTTGTAATTCAAAATTGCCTACATGCCCAAACTTTAACAGAGTGAGTAAAGTGACGTGACCCAAATGGGATAACTCCAATCGAGCTGCCAAATTGCAAGTCGCTTTGTCTTCCCATGCGTCGGTTACAAAATACGTTTCGTGTTGGTATGGTGAACAGTACTTTCCGTCAATCCTGTTATTTTTATTGGCAAATATATGGTAAAATACGAAAATGGTACCTCTTGTCGTTGTTTTACACAATAACGATTTAATATTTGACTATCCCAAGAACTTTAGCATACCTTAATCGCTTATACTAATCTGCTTATGTGTTTGGAACAAGTGTGTTCACTACAAAACTAGGCGCTAATGACCTTAGTGTTCTTTTAGAAGGCTTATATGCTGCCGAAAGCTTACCATTGATATTGTGTTCAAATTAACTAATCGCTGCTGCATTTGATTGCAACCATCCCATTTGCACATGGTTTTGCTTTGGCATGGACAACTAGGTTGAGAGGTTCGTTTACTGTTGGCCAAACGCAGTAATTTGGCAGCTGCTACAATGGTTCGTTTATTTAAGCAGTCTTTCTCCTTGCCTGTGCACAACCTTAATTTGCCTAATCTTAAACAAAATTAGGAACATTGGAAGGCTTAAGAGCGTTGGCCTACATTTTAACTCCAAACCAGAATGCTCATGCAGGGAATTCACTAAATACGGAGTGTTGAGGAATATACATGTTTCCAATGCCAACTCAGTTAGGATGTCAGAGCTGTTACGATAAAATTACAATATGATAATTTAAATGTTTTGAAAAGAAATAAATAAATAGACAATTAATGGCATTCATCTGATTTNAAG
>LWMK02000535.1:25066-47880 GCA_001693075.2 Taenia saginata
TTTTTTGCATAATTTCCCTGATTATCCATCGAGTGTGTTAATTTATTGGAATGATGGAACAGGAAGTGCAGTCGCAAATTCTTGCTGTGATTGGCCGTAAAGCGGCGACTCAAAACGCGTTGATAAAACGTGGCACTGAAATAATTGATGAAAATAGAGTAAAAGCAACTTTAAAAAGCCGTTCCGTCGCAGAATTTTGATACGTGATTTGGAGAAACACAAGGACACGTTTGACCACGCAGCACCTGTGGTACTAGCAGTGCTGAAGCACCGTCGACTCTCCACCATCGCTGCCATTACCCACCATCTAGTCGAGGTGAGTGATGGTGATGACTTCGGACTCCTGCCAAGTTGAGGGCAAGGACATCTACGGTGCTGTATTTCTTCGGGTGTAGGTCATACCACACACCGGTAACGAAGGCTGGGTAGAATAACCGCAGCATGAAGGGAAGGTGCCAACCAGCTTGGGGAGAAAATAGCTAGTATAGGTGGCCTAGGTTCTCAAAGAAGGCAGTCAAGTGCGACTCTAGGCACATCTACCATCCAGTGCCAACTCCACCTGCCACCTCTTTTGTCTGCAGCATTTGGCATGCACCAAAGCGATGTTGGAGTGCTGGCTTAGACGATGCTGAAGGTTGACGCTTAAAACTGTAAGATCTGAGTGTGTGGGAGCTATAAATGATTAGGGAAGTACTACTCTCTCGATTTTTGGTCAGGAGGTAGCATACGAACGATTTGCTGCTTGAGAGGGACACTTTACACCGCGGTGGTTCTTCAGTCTTGGCCGACCATGAATGCAATTTTACCCTGCGTTCTCCCTATTGGTCATACTGCATTGATAAGATGAACATCATTCTCAATTTCCTGACCTCCGGCAACTGAAGTGTTCTTGGTTAACGTCTGCCTCTTCGCCCCGCCACATGAGATTCCGACGCTGAAGGCCACTTTCAGAGCTCAAGTCACATGTAGAAGTTTTAGACGTGAGCTCGGTTATTAAAGAAGGGAATGTTTATGGAAAGAAAACAAGATTCCGCGTTTCATTTAGGCGCATTCAAATGCACAATCGTAGACCACAACTGGCAAAACAACGCACCAAATACTGAAAATGGAATTCATTTCGATGCCTCAAGAGTCACTGAGGATGACCTCGGGGCTAGCTAAATTTTACCATTTCAGACAGTTGCAATCTTACTCCCTGCCAATTATTCCAAGACCGATTAGAGAGACAACTTTGCGGGAACAAATAAGCTATATAATTATACGACACTTTGCGTTGATTGCATTCGCAGCATAATCTGGTCTGTAGGTAAGAGCTAAGCTGGGAATGGATTTGATACTCTGCATTAATGTGGAGGAGAAAATACATTCGCCTACGTCAGTGCGATTAAGGACACAGGTGATTGCACAGCCTGATAGCCAGGTACCCTTCCATACATTGGACAGGCGGGATGATATGATGGTTTGTCAAGCATTCATGGTTGCTCTTAGCTAAAGTCTTCCACTTACTGCGTTTTTGCTGTTCGATTGCGAATCCTGTTCCAAAAGGTGGCCTTTTAATTTTACAGCACTTTTAAAGAACCAAAATACACTACCTTTAGTTTGTTACCCGCTAGCTGCATCGGCTATTTTGTGGGTGTGGTTTTCTGTGCAGAGGCGATTTTGTTGAATAGTCACTAGACACATAACTAGACTGTCCATGGAGTTAAAGAATTTATTCTATCATGGAAGGAGACTTGAAGGGGAAGATGGATCGGATCAGAGGGTGTGAGGTGAGGCAGAATTCAAGCTGATTGGATGCTTAGTAAGGAAGTAGGTGACTTTGTTTCCTTGACAAATGCTGCCAACTGGATTTTGCGTTATAATATGCAAGAGGTTTTTACGTAAAAGATGGTGGAAACTCTCCTTGAAGGAGGATAAAATTTATAAGCGGAGATATTGTCCCTCTTTCTCGCACAGCACATTCATACAGGTAGACGCACAAGTCACGGGAGGGATGGAGTTTGAGGAATTTGTGCACATTCGACCGAAACCGGGCGTTTTGGTAAATGTGAGTCGACGAGTTCCCTCATTGGCTGAACAGACATGCAGAAACCTGCAGAAGAGCTTTCGTGTCAGAAAGCATCACGTGCTGTTTACCAAAGATGCGGCGCAGCTTACGTGTGTCCTTCTTCTCGCAATCTTCGTCGCTGACATACACATCACCCTTTTCGCCAGGAAAGCTAAACCTGTAAGTATTTGAACTGTTCTCATATCTGTAGATACTTTTTCAAGTGTTGGCAGTCACTGTCCAATGCTCTCCTCAGAATTTACATTTCCCAGGTATGAGTTTGTTTGCCATCGCTTATTTAAACAGCTTCATGTTATTAAGTTGCAAGTGGTAAACACTTTAATGCAGCTTTATAAATAGGTTAGTACTAACATCGTCTACTTCATATATACTGGTCAGTGCGATTAAATTAGTCCCACAAATGTCTGGTTTAACTAAAGTGCCGTTTTATGCTGCGCAGTGTCTACAAGTGTTTCAGCCAAAAGATGGGACTTCTACGCAAACGTCATAAAGAATGCCTGCCGTTTTCCGATTGATGTTGACCTGCATTCACTGCCCTGATCACTGTATTATTAATAAGCAACAGTGGCTTGGAAAATGCGTGTTTTACAGGTTTCCGCTTAAACGATGTAGAGAAACGTCGAAGAGGACGCGCATTTGTTCTCAGACTTAAAGGCAATTTTAGACTGTGGTTTCATTTTCAGTGTATTATATGCAACCACGTCTTACAACCGACCGTACAGGTGACCTCACTTGCCTCAAACACAGAGTTAATATTTTATGCGCTATGGAGCTTACTTATACCTAATTCATTCTTTGCCAAATTGTGGACTCATTGACACCTGGTTAACTTGCCCGTGAGATAACTAGATCATTTCGTTATGCTTCGAGGCAAGGACGCAAAGCGGGTGTACGAGCATTTCTGAGAGACCGTACAATCTCGGTGTCGTCATCGCCGCCTTCATGGTACAAATCACAAGACCGTATTCACTCCTAGAGACGATCAGAAATGCGGAATCGGCAGGACTTCATCATATTTGCATGAGCTTTTGTTAAAGTGAGACTGTATTTTGTAGACCAAGACGGTCTGCAATCACTAAATATTTAAATGGCACTAAAAGCATGCACCGCTAGAGAATGAAACGTGTGTTTAACAAATCCTACAGAAATAAATTTAGCTGGTAGTAATCTACTACTGATGGAGAAGATGGCAATCAGCTTAAAACATATTTAATGTTAAGAAATAGGAGGTAGCATCAATTGAAACAGGTTGTCTCTGTGTAAGGAGATACTAGTTGCACATGAGCCACATTACTATAAACGCGTAAAACTATAATCAGCAGGATAGGTCAATCGTAAATGTGCGCTGCTCTGAGAACCATCAATCAGAAATTTTATGTGGACAAAATCATGCTTTAGAAGAATTTGAAGGATCGCCTGTGACAATACCTGATTACTGTGTTAGTTCTTGCATTTGGTAGCGACATTGATCATTTACAACCACCGCACTATCATTGGACATCAGGCATGCCCCGTTTAAACTGCCACAACAGTATACAGTGCTTGTCGCTGTAACGAAATCAGACCTTGATTTGGAATTTATGCTGCATTTTCACACTCGATGCCGCTTTTAAATTGCTGTGGTATTGCGATGCAAACAGTATCTGGCAAATAACGGCCTGAGTTAATTTAAGCGATGAGAATTCTGTGATTCCAAGGAATAGGTCAGGCCCACCTACATCGCCACGTTGCCTGCTAGCATTTGCGGGAAACTAGCACCACAGTCCTAATACTCCTGTCACCCTACAAAATCATGGCATCCAAAAACACTAATTTCCAAAGTTATATGACAATAAGCTTTACTTCGATATTTTAGCATAAAATCCCAATCTTTCACTATCCAGCATATGATTTGGTGCAACCAGAGAGACATGTAAACACCACGATGACATGAAAACATGACCTCGCACTTGTGAATTTAGTACGGCATTGTTGGTTGCATATCAGAGCCAGTGAGCTGTGCACTGGTCTACACCATCTTCGTGCTGCTAGTCTTGGAATTCCGCACCAAGGCGCCAGGGCACAAACCATTGCCCAATTCGTTGGCCGTCGCTTTGGCAAGGTCGCTCACATCCTCACCATCACTTTTAGCCTCCTGACCAGCCTCTACACCCTCTCCATCAACGTCATTGGTAATCATTTTTTCCTATTAACGTTTTACTAGTAATGTGCATTGTACTGTATGCGACCGTCAGAAGAGCCTAAAATCAGCCGGTTAACGTCGCGATCAAAAGTGATCGCGTTGCGAGCACTAAGAAGGAGGGTATCAGGAATAAGCATTTGTAATGAGCGTTAGGATGTAGTGCTATCAAGCTTTAATAGCGGACAAAGTGGAGGACAAATAAGCTGGCACATCAATGTCATTCAAAACAGTGCGTGTAAAACGTTTTGTTCATCCTGACAGACTAACTTCTAGCAATGAGCACATTCATCCAGTGGACAAGACTGAACCCATGGTAATGGAAATTAGGCTAGAAGCAGCCATATTTAGACGAACAACATAAGATGTGCTGAGCTCTGTGTCAAAGCTAGGGAGCAGCATTATTATTTGCTTAATAACAGTAAAGCATGTACATGACCAATGCCAATGCACAAAGCATTGAAGCTGTGATAAACAGCATATTTACAATTTCGAACTGCCTCAGCGTTGCTTGCATCACCCTGAAACACAGAGGATGACATTATCCTGCGTATGGATAATGCAAGTATGACACGAGTCCCTATGCATTGTTAAAACATTCAGATTTTGCGTGTCCTAACACATAAAATGCCTTTGGAATCAGAGCACAAAACACAACTTTCTGAGTAAACAATGAAAAGATGCTTATAAACCAAAATCACTGCCTTTTGTAGGCACTTATTAGAGCACGGGTTCTGGCTCTAGCTAAGGTATTTGCCCAACAGCCGTTGCATTGAGGACAAAGGCATTTGGTTTGTACTGATTACAGTCATTACACTCTATTCGTAAGAGAGGCAAATGGTTCTCCAAGCTATCACCAAGGCAATTGCTACAGCAACGAAGGAGTCAGTTCGGCTTGGTTGTACTGTTACTCACTCAAATACAACATTTGAGGCAGAGATATAAGAACTGGTACCACAGACAATGCTTGCATTTATGCTCTCCTCTCTCTCGCAGTTGGTTCGAAGATTTTGGATGCTGTGACACAGGATATGAGCAAGACGGCTATCGTGTCGGCAGTGTTCATTCTGGTTGGTGCCATGGTGGCAGTGGCTCGACGCAGAAGCTGTAGCCTCATTCTCTACATCATCACTACCACCATCCTTCTCATTTGTGCCTTCCTCATTATCATTGTGCTGAACGTGCCAGCCTACACACCATTGGGTATGTCTTCCTTGTCACTGTTGCTGATGTGCTCTCTTCAAACCTTGCAGTTCGGCTGCTTAGAACTGTTAAAGTGAAATCGGATGATCGAAAGAAATTCGATTTTAGAAGAGCGAAGGTAGTTTCGTGATGATGGGGTAGAGGTTGCTCGTTCACAGGCTTAATAAGGCAGAGCTAAATAAGATATGGCAAAATGAATTCAATCTAAGGCAAAATGTGTGTTTTTCTGCTTTGCAATCAAAAACTGTTGTGAAGGGCAATGCTGTTTGCGTGTGCAAAGTGTTGAGAAATTGCATTTTCAGAGGAAAGTAGGGGAAAGTCCATAATGCTGCTGGGATTGAATAAGTATACTTGAAAATAATCCACCAGTTTCTCGACAAAGTGATTCAAATAATTTTTAAAAGGCAATGCATGTTGGTGCAGATTTAGCCACAGTAAAAACAATTACAATGAGGTGAGTTGCAGCATATCAGTAATTGTCCTTTCTTTTGGAGGTACACTCTTTCGATCATGCTAACAAGTAATAAGTTTGGCCAGAGCGGTTCATGGAGCACCAACTCAGTTTAAGCCTCATGTTTTCAAATTAACACGAAGGCGATTTCTGTTATCGGAGCATGAAGTTTCGTCTAGCACGCACAATTGTAGCGGACGAGTTTTAATAACGAGAACGCCACTGACATAAGACTAATAAATTTCATTTTTGCCATAATCGAAACAAAAGCGGTGTCATACTGCTCTATTAACACGAGTGTTTGGTATCATCTAGTTGTCCTTGGAATATCAAAGATTTTCCACACATATTGCACATAATTGAGCAAGTCAGCCATTGCTTACGCACAAAAGTAAGCGGTCAGCCCAACTGGCCTTGAAAGGAAACTTAGTGGACTAAAGGCATACTAGGATTAGGGGCTAAGTTGGAACTGTGTTCTGAAAGAAAGGGCCAACATTTGGAATGAAACACTTGCCTTGAATATAAATTCATCGTCAACTTCCACACTACAACATTGTGGAGCTGTGAATGGAAATGTGTCACCCAACTCGACAGCGCTACAGAAAGAGCGTCATCAGCGAATGAGTTTGGATTCCTGTGAGTAATTCGGAGCTCTATTTAGGTGGCATGGACATCCTTTACAAGTTACTGATATGCTACAACGAGCCAAATTATGAGATCGGCGAAACCTTGGTTGGTGGATTCGGTGGTGGTCACCTCAACAAGAGCCTGATCAACTTGATTCGTAAGTTTGCGCATCCGTACCACCCGTTGATCTCGCCTTCGTTAGACGTGGCTTTCACCACCCATCAAGGGGTAGGTAACAAGAATAATTGACTTTCATGCTTTTCATAAGATCGCGTGGCGCTGGTGTTGCTTGATCAGGCACTATGGGAGACCTCGATCAATTTGCCGCCAAACTATGGTGTACTTGGTCTTCTCTTGGCAATCATCATGGCCTTCTGCATTTCCTTTGCGTTTGGCATTGTCTGTGGTTTGGGGTTCCAAGCATTGGAATCGGTATTTTCTAATGCAGCCCTACTTAACGAGACGCTGAAGGCATTCGGTAGGCATGCATTTTCTCGGGCTTTTACAATGGGACTTTTGTACACAAGGCAACTTGCAAATTAGTTTCAATTTTGCTCTCGGTGATTAAATACGAATGCGATTGTATGGCACGTTTGCTATCAAAACAAGTTAAAATTGACAAATGCACCAAGAATTTTAATTGTAGTAGGAAGAAAGCGAAGAATCGCTTACTTTTAGTAGTTGAAAGGCGTTGCAATCATGCAATTCACATTTTGGGATGGAATTTAAATCGCTGTTCAACAAAACCATTTGATCCAATTCGGATTGCTGAATTCCTCCTACAAATTTGCTCACTGATTTGCTTGTTTGCATAGTAATTTTTATTAGCTCATTTGATGGGCTATCAAAAACGCTTGTGGCCATTGAGGTAATTACAGTGAAATGTTGTCGCTGGGCTCGTAAAACCAGAATTGTCAGCTGGCAGATATTCGCTTCACCAGTGAATGTGCCTCAAAATTTATGCAACCTTTTGTCCTGTCTCAGGTTAGAACTCCTCATTATCAATATGCGTTCCGTAGGATTTAGACTGACTGCTCTACTGAATACATAAATTAGTGAATTTTTTATTTTCATTTCGCTGTTTTAATCTCCCACAACATCCTTAACCCTAAATTCACCACCAAATCTATGATACATATAAACCTCAAACTCAGACACCAAATTCAGTCTTTGAAGTATTAAGCTGCGGGCAATTAACTTGTCATTGCGACGTGGCAATACTCAGTGATCGAAAGGCAATCCCACAGGCAATCATTTTACCGCACTGGCCTTCTTACAGTTGATCTTTTAAGTCTCGTGCTATTTGCAACTCCGATACACCTGCTGGGCAAGGGCGGTGTCTGGATCATGTTCATCGTGATTCTCCTGCTTCTTGTAACCTCTTGCATGTTCAGCATTGTCGACGCTGCATCAATCCTGTATCACGATGCCCTCGCGACGTACATCAGAGTGAGCCTGCTCTAAATGAAATTTTTGGCACACTCAACTATAATCTTGCATTCAGATACTTCCATGCATATGATCGCTGGAATATTGGGTATTGCCCGACAGATTACTAAGATGTTTTGAATTCCTTGGGAATAAGACCATCTGCAAGCTCTTTTTGTGAGGTTCCACCATAATGTTGGATGCGAAAGGGCGAAGCAGATGTCAAATACATTAAAAATGCTGTGAGCTGCTTCGAGATGCGTTAGCCATGGACACAAGTGATTGGCGCATCATATTAAATATAATGATATTGGTTAATAAAGGAAATGAGATAGTGCACTATTTCGGATGTCAACACTATCAAGTAATGCTATCGACGCCGCTTTAAACTGGAAATTGTCGCAGCATTAATCGTCCTAACATCCAATTCTCAAGTTGGTTATTAGTCAGCGAATTGGGACAAAATTTAGTGAAGCGAAATTCTGAGGTAGAATGCAGCTATGGACGATGCCTACACTTCTGAAGCCAGCAACATTTTCACCTCTTACTTGAATTTGAACTTGCGCTAGTAATTGGGTTTGGCTATCTGGTTCACTGCAACAATTTTTTTGATGCGTAAGAAAAAGTGGACAATTTCCCGACAGTATCACTAAACCCTGCCTTCTCGCCTCAGCAACCTAGAGCTTAAGTTGCAAGTCGATTATGGTAGCGAAGTGTGGTAGTGGTTTGTTGATGTATACAGTGTTGCTGCTCTCCCTTCAGCCCTTCAAGATGCATGTGGATGGAGCGAATTGCCTGCTCTGTGGCAAGCGCCGTGGTTATCTCGCAAGTCAGCGCAAAATCTGTCGCTGTCGCAGCATGCTCGAGTGTGAGGCCTGTCACACTGACACCTGGTACGCCTGCATGCGACGATTGGTAAACAGCACTAAAGCAACCTGGCTAATGGCATAAATGTAATATGCTAACCTATGGCACTGTTGATCGGGACCTGCACTGTTGACCCAAATGAAACCGCTTCCAAATATTTTGGTGTGTGCATGCACACACCCTTTCAACAACCACGCTTACTGCGTTTAGAAGACAGAAGATGAGCCCTGTTTGTTCAGGTGACCTGCAAACAAGAGGACAAAGGCAATTTGAGAGAAAAGCTAAAACAAATCACTTGGTTATTTATCCTGCTAAATGATTGCTTAGACAGTAATGAAACAGATTGAAAATTGTTTGTCGTTTTGTGGAACACTACATCCTGTAGGGTAACGAAACGTGCAGTTTGTGCGTTGTGAAAAACCAACAATCATACAATTATAAACCAGTAGACTGCTGGTTGCCTTTGCACAATATAAATTAACTGATTTCGTGTACAATTAAATTAACTCAACTAATTAGGAAGGAAAGAGCAGATATGAAATGTTTTCATACAAAATGTGAGCACTGCATTAAGGGTTGCATAAAGCAAAATTGACATTTCTTGTGCGCTTTCCTTACCGACAGCTCTTATCTCGAAACTTGGACTTGATGGTTATTGACAAGTGGTTTTCGCATGACAGGAAGGCAACTCTTCTCCCTCTCCATTGTTTTGGCAGGATCAAAGAGGAATGCGGGAATAGGCCAGCTGCAACGCTGGTGTACGGCTGCCAGACACAAGGTGCATTCCGCGCCTACACGGACAGGATGGAGAGGAGCGTGTTGCACATCTCCTTTACTGTGATAGCGGGCATGATACCAGTCTTCATTGTCTTTCCTGATTTAGGGGTATGTTCTCANTTGCACATCTCCTTTACTGTGATAGCGGGCATGATACCAGTCTTCATTGTCTTTCCTGATTTAGGGGTATGTTCTCATCTCCATTTAATGCTGGTCGAATCAGTGTTTGCGGTAAAACAGTGCGAACTATAATGTGATTCACTTCTAGGCGGAAGTCAGGTGGGATACAGGGCATTCCAAATTTGTCAACGATGTAAAAGTTAAGTAATTAGGGCCTAATGCTGACAATCACTCTTTTCCTCTAGAGCCACATTTAGCAATTCCATTAATGCTGCCTATATCAACACTACAGTCTCACGCACAGGTGAGCACAGCATCTCGGCATTCATGTTGGTTAGACAGTGATAAATGAAAGTTGGCGGCTTCGAATGCACAAACACACTAAATTGGCAAATGGAAAAACAAAAGGTATTCAAAATTGGCAAATGGAAAAACAAAAGGTATTCATAAGTACGATGGGTGTTAACATGCCCAGATGGTGGAAACCAGTCACCATCCACCCTACATGCCGATTAACTCCATTTTGGATTGCGAGAATAAGCAAATCCTCAGTTCTGCTGGCAAACGTAATCCAACCATGGACACCATAATTCTGCTGCAACAGAATAATTTAAATTCCACAATGGCTGGATAATTGGATGATATTTTCGCTATGCAGACTGTCGTCCATTAATTCAACTTGTGCCATAATAATAAAAATCTTTGTGTTTGTAGCATATAAATAATAAAAATCTTTGTGTTTGTAGCATATAGCATTTGGCCATTTAGATTATAATTATCTTAATAATCGCGATGCTCTATACTGTTGAAAAAAATAAACAGGTGTGCAGGCGTTGCGCCTCTTTTGCTAGGAAGCCAGCAGCTTGCTAATAAGTAAGATCACTCGGATATCAATACCATTATTAAGAAGAGTAGCTTAAACACGATGCCGTGTTTCACTTGTCACTCAGGACTTTTTCACAAAGAGGAGTCACGCAAGTGTTAATTAAAACTGAACGGATGACGAGTTGTGCGATCCTGACAACGTCGAATCCTATGGTAGAAAAGGGTTGTTATGCGTCACGACATTCTGTATGAAGGAAATTCTAGGCAACTTGGGCCGACTTACGCAAGCGTTCAGGCAAGAATTACCACCAGGCAAATAAAAACGACCCCAGAGATTGCGGAAGTTAGGACAGACCCACTTGTAGTTGGGGTTTTCCTTTCTTCGCTTGTGGAAGCAGAAACAGGCACACTAGTTGTCAGGACTCTTGTATCCTCACCTGTGCAAACAAAACACGCAAAGATGTACTTCATGCAAAACCTGAACTCAGCAACACCTCAAATGTGCGGCAACGAGGATTTCCAACTGCCTCATGGGTTGGGTTTCATAACGTGCTTATTCAATGTCATTTCATAAACACCACTGTATATAAATGTCGACAAGCATAAGTCTTCGATGTGGAGTTGCTAATCATGTTCACAGGTAAAACTAACCATCAATCAGCATTTTTATTTTTTGTACTGTAAGCAAGAACCCTGCATCCATTTCCAAACACTTCTGCTAATACATCGTAAGATGTGTAGAGGTTCAGTCACATCATCCACAAAACTCACGCAGCCCAAATAAGAAAGATGTGGTAGCGAAGATTAACAACAGCCTCATGGTGGTGAGTCGCACAATGTGCACCTATGCTTTGATAGGAGGAACGCCATTAGGGACAGATTTTAGTGAGCATTATCTCTCGATGCAAAGTTGTACACTACATTATTATAAGTGCCAACTCACCACGGCGAAGTGTTTTAATGCTGGCATTATAAGTAAATATTTTGCCTCCATCTCCGAATACTTCCACTGTAAGTGTGTATAATGTGTCGGAATCTAGTCCGGCAATATCATATGTTCCGTCCGTAAAGTTTGCCCGACGAAAACGCATAATTTGTGAAGGAGCTGTTGCATTTACTTGGATATAATGCGGGTGGAGTTCAGCCAAACTCCGGTTATCCCAACTTAACCGAAAGAAAAAAGCGCCCACTAGGCTGACTTAGAAGTTTGGCGGTGATGAAGCCCATCCTGTCTCTTTGCGTTCAGTCGTAGGATCTTAAAAAGAGTGGAAAAAGCCGTTGCTCAGCAAACATAATCTAGTAATTGCAATCCACTCAGCTTCGGGGTTGTGCGACGCTTCTGACATACCGGCGGTAACAGCAAAGGTAACAAGCAAGTCGGTTGTTACTTGGGGACTTAAGTAGCACGCAGTAATCCGTGGTGCGTGGTTGTGCCTCAGTTATAAGCACAAATGGAATTTATTGCGGAAAAGTAAACCTCCTTTGCAGTTGGTAGTATCACCAGCACAACTCTATTAACCTCCCTTTTAACGTGTCGCGCGGGAATCAGCTCAACGACTGGAATTTATGGACTGCATCCTTAATTAGCATCCATATCTCCACACTGCAATAAGAAGTTGCATTAGAGAGAGCGTAGGTGGAAATACTGCACCCCTGCTCTAATTAACATGATCAGCAACAAACGGGCAGAAAGAAGTTATTTTTATTTAGGCAGCGTGCTGTGTCGGGGTTGATGTTGGGGATGATTGCGAGGTTCCTACATCTCCAATGCAAGGTTTTGAGGAAAACAGAAGTGCGTTGGGTTTATGTCCGACTTCAAGTGAGATGTCCTGGGTACTCTAAGAAGCGCAAAAGGATGTTGTTAGGGGATCACTGAGTAGATTTGGAGATCAATGAGTAATTCTACTGCTAGTGAATAAACGTCTTCATGTCTAGGCTTATATGAGCACGTCAAAGTGTACACGTGCAGCGTTCCTCTATTCTTACCTGTTATGTCAAAGACATTATGATAATAAACAGAACATACTGAAGGAGAAGAACAACAGGTAGGGAAATAGGGTAAAGCTTCCAACCCTCATCGCCGGATTGATGTAACTTTTGTCTGTTTTCTGTATATGAATGAAAAACTCTTGACTACTTTTAATGTATTTGCCGGATATGTTATTGTTTGGCAAATTTGTGTGAGAAGTGTTGCTTTCCTAGAATCTACAGCACCATGAAAAAGTGATGGGCATAAATTGAGTGAGTGCCCTCAACATTAACTACTCATCACCTGGTTTGAGGAGATGCATATTAAAACGAAAAATAAAAAACACGTAGCAAGTACTACTGCGCACTAAATACCATTTCACCAGTGCTGAATAGGATTTGTTAATAAACCTCATCTTGCTGCTCCCTACTTTACTCGCCTCGACTTAAAACGCAGTCACAAGCTAAATGAGGCAGAAATGAAGCGTCATCGCTAAAGCAGGAATGGCCCGCGTTCATGTTCCCCCATGGATTTCTTACGGTACAAAAGCATTTATCATTCCTAACCTGCATGGCGCCTTTACATACACACTGCTCAGCACCAAGCCTTGTTTATTTGGGCGATGCAACATCG
Organism: Taenia saginata; assembly: GCA_001693075.2. Lineage (NCBI taxonomy): Eukaryota > Metazoa > Platyhelminthes > Cestoda > Cyclophyllidea > Taeniidae > Taenia > Taenia saginata. Next base: position 38,214 of record LWMK02000535.1, read on the forward strand.
GGATGGCCATTACGTCACCTTTGTGCAAGGCATCGTGAGTAGGCAATCTTGGGAATTTGCGTTGCTGTGAACCTGTCCTTTCTCTTTAGGCGCTTTTCATTACTGAGTGATGGCTACAACTGCGTTTGCGGCTCCATTACCACGTCTAGCCATACCAGTATATGTCCGTCGAACGTCGTAATTCAGTTTCGTCGGTGCTCTACCTAACCTTTGAATTACGCTTCTAAGCACAATTTGTGTGAAGTCGTCAGTGAGTGTTACTGTCGCTTAATAAAGGTGAGAGCACTATGTTCGCTGATAAAATCGACTGTATACTCCAGCTGCATTGTAAGACAATCTCATGGAATGCCCAATAAGGTCAATTGGCGACTGGCAATCAATTTGACGTATGGTTTGAGCCGCAACGAGCTGTCTGCACGCTGATATTGTCACCAAATGGATTGGTCTCACTTTCGCACTCTCTATGGTAAGGTAGATGCATGTATGACATCGTTTTGAGCGAAAATCCAGCATATTTAATCCAAATTGACCGCACATTTTCAGACATTTAATAAAAAGCTGGAACTGATCGTTTAAATGCTCAAAGTAGTCAAACGTCCTCAAGTGGTACATTCTGCTTCTTTATCACCGTAGCAAAGCATTGAAAAACCCAGCAGAATTTGATGCTCTCCATTCTCAACAAATAAGAAATAATTTTACCTTCCGTCTTGAGCGTGAATAGGAGAGGGGAGAAGTGTGTTCAACTAAAGCAAAGCAAGAATAAATGATATCAAGATTTTCAATTTTGGTGTGTGATTCACTAAACTGGATTATAAATCGCCAGAGTTCTCGTTCCCTCATAGCGGCAGAAAATGGCCGGTGCAATATTTTTATCCACGCTGCATTTAACGCATATTTTGTTCTAAACATTGAAAACCCCAATGAACGTGCTTAATCCTACACCAATCCCTCTGTCATAGGCCCTATCATTTAGACTGAGAATAACTGATGCAAAAGCCAACATTCCAACAACGTGCAGACCACTAGCCATTGTGGAAGGTTCACCTTGACCTTCTTTCTAGCGTGTGGCAACACTCTGCCCTTCCACAAAATCAATCAAGAGGAGCAAAACGCTTGCTGGTGATTAAGACTCTACCAGGCGCCCGTATATTCCCCATCTGGTGGGGTGTCTATTCGTCATTAATTACTCACCCCATTTTACGAATAGCTGCGTCGAATAAAAGATAACAATCTTTTTGCATTATTTATGCAAAATGGCTAAAGCAGACATTCCTTTAAACCAATCTACGTAAAATTAAAGCACTTTACTGGCTAAATCTTGGCGATTAATTCTTTAATAAACTAGCGAGAATTTGCACGCTCTTTGACTGACCAGAACACTAGATTCCGTAGGGAAGCAGCGGTTTAGTTGGCCTCTTGGATAAAACAGCCTAAAGGGGTTAAATCTGTTTACCGAAATGGCTGAAATTTCAACTGATAACACCGTTTCTGAAGGTCGGTTTCAAATTAATGCGGACTTACGCATCAATGCGCACATGTCTCTTTTGCGTCACCGGGAATGCCTATCAGCAGCCATACCCACAAATACGTTCCAGTTCCAAGACTGGGCTTACGAAAACGCGTTGCGGTATCGCACGAGACTCAACTTTTAATCTACGACAGTGACATCGAGTTAGATGATGCTTCATATGCCGTATCACCTTCGTTGAAGACGTCTACTTTTCATACAAATGTAGTTCAAACACAGTATTTAGTCGTCCGACCCTTGTCAAAAACTCATTCACTATGCAGGGAGTCAATGATTAGCAGAGAGCTATCATTTCATCACTGGCACCCATTGCCTATGAGATGGCTGCCATGCGCTATCTTCTTTCATTTTCTGTGTGCCTTTTAACTGAGTTCGTTGCAAGAAATGAAGTCAGCATTCACATCCACCGTGCTATCAGCATGCATCGTTAAATGGAATAACGATGGAAGAAGGAACACTAGATGGCAAAAAGGCGACTAATTTTTTGAGTTACGCACGTGTCTCTTTGGCTCAGCTTTCAGTGCTCTGTAGCTAAATACACAACCACACCTGCCACGTGGCGTGGTGCGATAAGGCGGAGATGGAAGATCAATATCATCAAATATGCTGTGGTGATGCCTAATACAGTTTGTAAAGTCGGGCAAAAAGGTGCTGTTTCCTTTAATTTGGTTAATGCGACGGACCAGTGACTTTTTGCTTTTATCACACGTTTCCCTGTCACAGTCGCCTGCTAGTGGTCTTTAAAAGGAGTGAAGATTATCAAGCCAATAAATGTACCTTTGCCTATTCTGGTAGAGCCTGTCCGGCCTGAACGCTCTAGATCGGGCTCCGGTTAATCGACCTCTAGCTTTGTAGCATCAGCTTGAACGGTTAATAGGTAAATAGATAGCATGGGGATGGTTTTAATAGGTATCACTTCTGCTCTAGGAGTTAGTTATTCTTAGATCTTTAAGGTTTGGTCGGTGTGAGATTGATTTAATAAGACCAAATCATCGTTCGTCTCTACTCGATTAAAAAAGCAGGCTTTTATGGCCGTAATATATGGGCATAATCAAGAATAAGCAACGCTTCTACACCATGTAAACCTCCTTGATACAAGTAGAAATGAGCATTAAAAATCGAATTCGATTTCTAATTTGTAGTCATTTGTAGCTCCGGACATGAACCTCCAGCATAACAATACGGCTCTGATCCCATATAAGGAAATCATGAAACCGAGAGGAGTTGGCGGGCGAAGTAAACAACAATTGCAATATTTCGTCAGTGTCACTAACCAGCGGTGTCGAATATATTTGTCTGGGGCGTTGTAATAAACAAGAAGGAGCAACTTGTTAATCAATAGTGATGGCCGATTATTGTTGGTGAAGTACAGTGCATCAAATACCAGCATCTGACAGTAGGGAAATGGACTGGGATAGGACTGCTCCTTACATGCGTTTAAGCTGCACAGGAGAATAATAAAAGTAGTTTATAATTTAACAAGCATTACAATACGCTACATTTCATCACGCTTGTACCAGGCAGAGTACGATGAGAAAATGAAACTCATCTTTAGCGGTTTCGCAATCTGCCATCAAAAGCGCAGTCGTAATAACGACGAGACTGACTTGAACCTTCATCATTGAACCAGAAGTACTTTGCATCCACAACTCATGCCGCACTTATATGATTAGTCCACACGCATATCAGCCTATGAGCAAACGATAAGGCGTGTTGGATTATGTGAGTATTTCCAAATCCAACTTAAGTGCTTAATATCATATGGGTGCCACATAAGTGTAAGCTGCTTTGGGTGGACAGTCAGTAATCGACACAGACTTAAAAATGTTGAGCTTTAACCCAATCAATAGAGCTCTGTATGATGGTAAACTTAGCTTTAACAGCCAAAATCATAAGAAGCTTTAACTAAATAATTTGCACCACTGTATCATCAGTGGAAATGGGGAACGGCACAGAGGTGGATTCATATTTAGCCTTGGAAAATTTTTCGGCACTTAATGATGATTGAATGCTTGAAAATCAATTCCACTGAGCAGATGCAATGAGAGATAGTGCCTTGGAAATATAGGTTTTTGACAGCTTTATGTAATCACATGTCACTCTTGCTCTGGAGCAAGTAGAAGCCATCAAATCATGATAGTGGAACGAGAAGAAATATAGTCAAGTGTCACCCAATAGGACAGGTTTGCCCTAAGTTTATCTCCTCCAATCCTTTTTGCAAAGGTGATGGTGATATAGACGGATCAAGAGGGAATAGCAGAATTCACTGCTTTGGCCATAACTTGCCTGCCGTAGAACACACACTACGTAGCCACAGACAGTGATGAAATGCACTAGTAATTGGGTTAGATGTCGTTTACAAGGAAAAGGCAGTCAAATTGAACAGCTGAGTTATCGGTGTGCGCACAGCAGGGACGCTTGGTTAGAAGTCCAAAAATGGCAGTGAGCGTTTTATACATGCGCTTGCAGCGACGACAACAGCGTCGAAAGAGGTATGCAAAAATCGCTCATAGTGCTTAAAAGTATGCAAGGGAGTAAAATGCGTCTTATGATTGCAATCTTCTCCGTCCAGTTTCTCGTGCCTTTACCCACAAGTGGTGTGTCGAAAAAAATTGCTCAGTATGAAATAGTCCGCCATGCTAGAGAAAGTGGGTAGGGATGAGAGGACCTTTGATGTATCCAGTTATTTGCATTCCATCTCAGAGTCATAAATAACTACTACCTAAACTCTGTTTGGCTTGTTTGGATCATTCTGCAATAACGTCTTCCTATTCAAATCGTTATCAAAATAAAGCTTTTTTGGATAATGTAATGCCAGTTGCCTGCTGCTTGTCAAAACATTCATTTTGTGCTACGAGACGTTGTCAAAAATGATAAGCAAGACCCAAGGTGGCCCAGCAACTCTCTGCGCTTGTAAATCAGTACAATTTAGGGTTGGTTTCCTATAGATCTGGACCCGCAGCTGAAATGGCGGTGTGTTTATTATCCGACGCACATGTTATTCTGCGATGTTACATGACACTTGCCAGTGAAATCGACTTGGCCCAGGATTGTATGCAGCTATTTGTACACCGATGCTGCTCTTAAATGGAATGGTGTGATTCCAACACTTCCATTTGAATGGTGTTTGTCTGCTGAGCATTTGCAGCAGTCCGTTTTAGAAAAAACCGGGAGGATCTAGTCCTATTTACGCTTCTTTAATTGAATGTGGAGCTAGACGCTAAGCCAGCCCATCCAAAATGTACCGAACAAATTAGGTCCCCAATAGGGCTAGTCTGGTTGTGTTTTACGGTAAAAAGCAATTTAGAACGCTGTTAAACTTGACACGTTTAAATCCTAATGGTGTGAGTTTCGACAAAAGGACAGATAGCGCAAGCAGGCATGCATCTTACTGGTAGGGCAGGATTTTTCTCCCTGCGCATCATTGGTAGGAGGCAATGATGAGCTTTATCATTGGATAGATCGTGGCATTCTAACCACCACTCGCAAAGAGCAGCGTGCTGGAATCGACCAAAACCTCCCATTTATAGCATTCCACCTTTAAGAGTAGAGGTCTAGTACACTATCCAGCATTCATAACGCGTTTGATGCGTGTTTTGCTTAAAGTTGTGCTATCAGTATAAGAGGAGGAGGCGCCGAGCAGGTAGCACCATAATCCTATCCATTTTACCACAACTAAAATGTTCACTGCAACCACAAATACAATAATTGCATGATATTTCTCTCAGTATCTTGACATTTGCAAGGGTTGTAAAATTATTTGCAGTGCTAACTTAACGTGGAAGCATTTGTACACAGGTATAAGAGAACCACAGATGATTGTGATTCTCAGAACGAAAATCTGCTCATTGCATTAAGCCTCAAGGTCTAATGCCCTACATTTGAAATCTATTATCAACTGCACACTAACCTATCTGTCATAAGTCCTATTTCTGGTAGCAACCAACAGTCTACCGGAAACTTGAATGCCACGAGCTAGTGTAAGAGGTTCAACTTGGCCTTCTCCTTTCTACCACGTAGCAACACCGTCGTCGCTCACAAAATCATCCTGGCGGAATAATTCTCTTGGTGGTAATGCAGAGGGTTTAGTTAAAATGCCTCACGCATTCTGCATCGATCCAAGCATTTTCTCCTCATTCGCTGAGTACATCAGTTTCTGAGTTAGTTGCAGTGGCGAGTCTTAACAACCTGAAATGAAACGTTTTGTGGATCTTCCCAGAACAGTTGAGTCGTAAAATGAGTACTGTCCGTGCACTCTAACAATACCAGCACTTTATCCATCAAGCACATGCTTGTAAAATACTCAGCGTGCCTGTAACACCCGTTCGTTAAGTTTGCCGCCAGTAGGACAATGATTTCATATAATATGTTCAAAATCACGGGAAATTACCCCTCATTTTTCAGTTGCTGTAAAGAATGCTTCAGAATTGGCACATCGCACTCGGAAATTCCATAATTAAAAGCATTTTTCTGTGTACTGGCGCTAAGAATTGCATGCCGTACCAATGTAGCAAAATATGCAGTCGCCTACGCGTCTAGCATGGCAGCATAGTGCAGCTAATAGCAGAAGCTGGATTAAGGGCATCCATCCAGCATTGTGTTTTAGGTTGCTGTTTTTCATCATTGCACCTAATCTTGAACTGATGCGCTCAATAAGTGAGGAGAAAATGCTTGAATCAATGCAGAATGTGTGGACTTTCACCGTAAATGCACTTTTAATGCGGAGTCATATTGTTGCCACGTGGCAGAAAAGAGGAGGTCAAGTTAAATCCCACAGGCTGACTCGTGAGAAAAGTTATGTGTTTTGTTACTCGCATTCGTTTTCCTCTACTGTAAAGATGGGAGTGGTGATCACCTTCGGATTTAGGTTGATTTGTTGATTTCTGTCGCGATGAGCATAAGTAGCGGCAGTGCTCCCATACTCATGTGCAATTGGAATCTAATAACGTGCGTGTTATAAATGAAGGGAAATGCTTCGTCAAATAGGTAAACCGTGAGCTTCCGTGAAATACTTCTACATTATCAGCAAGGTTATTGCTCTTCTTGAGTGTTTTTGTGCAAGAATATAGTGTCACCCAATGCTGAAATTGAGGTCAAGTTAAGCCTCTTACACTGACTCTAGAGGTCAAGTTAAGCCTCTTACACTGACTCTTGACAGCCAAGTTTCTGGTGCGCTGTTAGATGCCATTAGAGATAGGGCTTATGGCAGATAGGCTGATGTGCAGTTGACAATAGGTTTCGAAGGTAAGGTATTAAACTCAAGGCTTAATATAATGAGCGGACTCCCATCATGATGAGCACAATTGACCGTGGTGCTCTCATAGCTGTGCATAAATTGTGTCTTAAGTTAGCGTTACAAATCTTCTCCTTGCCTTTTGTGGGATCCTATGTGCTCTTCCAATGCTTGAAGCGTGTAAACCGACAATTGTATTTATGCTCACTTTGATGGGAGCACGGATACAACAGTGGGATCATGGTGTCACTAGCACAAAATGAGGGCTACAATATGTAGCATTTTCGAGCTGTGCAGTTACTATTCGGAACGCTAAGCTGACAATAAGGCTTTGAATACACTACAAGTGTAAATGAGTCCACATCATCCTTGTAGGTCTTCCTCTAACCAATGCCATTTATTTATAGGAATCGCTTGTCTTTCTTCTCCATCCTTCGATTCATTGATAAATGCCACAAAACATTTGTAACAGCTTATACTGGCACTTATTTACGATACGTTGTGGTCGAAAAGGTGTCCAGTGACGTACTCACCTCCCGCTTTCAACTAGTTTGGAACGTTGTTCATAAGAAAGTACGCTCACAATAAATGATGGGCGTCTTTGTATCGTTTGGAAAGTGAAATAGACATGTTAGTTTTCACATCCCTCTGCATTTTACTTAGTGGGTAATTTTGCTTTTTATTACGGCATTTATAGATACAAACTAGAAATATAAATGACAAGCACTTTGATGCGTCTCACATGGAAACTTTCCAAAAAACAAGTTTAATCTGCGACTAATGATGTGCTTAAATGTAATTGGTTTGCATAGAGAATCAAGGCCGCTGCATAAGCATAGGGCATTTTACTGAATCAAGTAAGGTAGTGTCTAAGCAATCGAGACCATTCCTAGTTACCTAAAAAGAGTTTAATCAAAATATCATTTAAATGGTTTATGGCGGAACTTGGATGTTGTGAGGTATGATCATGGTTGCTGTTTCGTTACAGGATATCTGCATACCAACTATGCTAAGAATACGCTGATACTTGCATCGTTATTTATCAAAGCTCATGTTATCAAAGGCGACTTTGCCCGATTAAAACTTAAAATCATTTTGGTTTGAAGTTTTGGCGTCATCGAGAGAAAAATACAAAAAAGGCATCCACTCTGGCTCGCTAGATTATATGCTTCATGTGTAAACTACTAAGTTGGGAGAAAATCCCACTTTGTGTCCAAGTTTTATTTGTCCTCAAGTTTTAGCAAATGAGTGTCAAGTTTGCTCAAGTTTCGACTATACCTTGACATGAGACCAAATGGACTGGATAAACCAACAATGTAAATGTAAGCTGCATCACTAACTTTTTGCAGGGAGTCGTTTATGAAAATATAAACTGGCTCCTACCCATCGCACCTTTCTTTGAGTTGAGCACGGGAAAAAGCTGGAATTTTTTGCCAGATAAGATGGCGCAAGGACGCTTTTGCAGCTAATATTTGGCTATTGCAATGCGTGCAGACAAGGGCTTCCTATTTCCGACTAAAAGGTGATAATTAGTGGTTTGGATTCCCTTTTAAGCAGTTATCTTACTTGTGTAGGCCAATATCTTCACTAGACTAATTAGATTCTACTTATATTCAACGTTCCCTTTTAAGCAAAATGAGCTATTTATATAATTTGGTGTTAAGGTGACCTTGTAGAACCATTGCTTTGCACGCCGTGCCTTAAATAAATCTAATAGGTGTCTTAAATAATCAGGTAGCAGGAAAATTATGCCCTTTTCTAAGGATAGGCGAATGATGGTTCCCCCTTCCGTTGAATTAATGTAAACAAACACATTCATACACTTCATTGAATTTTAGGAAAGCAATTCTTGGACGTAATTAACTTACCCTATAGCGAACCTGACAATGAACACACCTGCCCCGAATGCACAAATCTCGTTATGCTGCCACTAAAATTTAAGAAAAGGTGGCATTTCAATTGCAGTTGTTTAGAGTTTTATCCTCTCAAAATGGCTTTTCAGACATCACCTTCTTTGCTGTTGGCGGATCCTCAACTTAGACACATCCTTGCTTTTTTGAGGTCTGCAATTATGGATTCTATGTCCAAGCGGAAGAATGAAAGCATTAAAGGAGAATGGAGCCATTTAACAATGTGATGACTTTGTTTCGAGCATCTCAGTGTTAATGAAGTTGGTGTAACATTGAATTCAGTGGCGAATTTGTGGACCATGTCGTTGTATTTTGATTGTGCAAGGTATTGTAAACCATGTCAAAGAAGCCTTAATAGAAATAAGCACATGATTATTAAAATAATAAGCCTCTCATTACATATGCGAAATGAAGCCACCCTGAGGCATTCGATAGAAAATAAAGCATCTAACTAAAGGACGCTTTCGGAAGAATTTGCTTTCTTGAGTCCAGTGTCTCTTACCCAAGCCATTTGACAAAGTGTAATGGGCATTCCCATAAATATCAACATCAGGAAGCATTTGGTCTTTGCCTATGCCTTCTTTATAGACCACGTCAAAATAGCGTTGTCCCATAAGTGCAACGTGCTAGCACCTAATAGTTGCCATTTTGGTTCCTCAGCTGTACGATTCTCTGTTTGCTGCTTGCAGTGGTGAAGATCTTTATTATTTTGACGCGTTAACGGCCAAGACATTGGGCAATTATGTTTTAAGGAATAAAATCTTCGAAAAGAATTTAATCGATACCTTTTCACTACATTCGCTTCTCAAGATGATGACTAAACCCGCAGCCTGAACCGCCACAACGTGTGTTTTAAGGCACACAGCTTGATTCCTCAAAAAATACTAAAAGTCTGTGCTTTTGTTACTGAAACATGCCTCCCAACGACACGTTTGGGCTTAAATCAAAGTTCCCGAATGTTAGTCGCAATAAGTCAGTGTGTTTTAACTGCGATTC
>LWMK02000536.1:4106-17597 GCA_001693075.2 Taenia saginata
TAGAAGGTGACTGTATGGCTATGATTTAGCGTTCTGTTTGTACCTGGATTAATTGCACAATCTTTGGAAAAAAAGGCCGCCATCCTTATAGTACTGCACTCTGGTACATTACACTCACTTTATGACCAAACAAACCTGTTTTTTTAGTACACACACGGGCAATTTAAATTTTATGCTATTTCAACTACATGTATGGCTAGCATTTACCACACTGGTGTTCATAAATCATTCCATTTTTAATTCTGGTGTTCCCAGGTACGTTCAACTTCATTCCCTTCCTAGATGAAATTACTGGATCTACTTCGGTTTTGGCTATGAGCGATGTTCCATTTCAGGTCAGATTTTGCATACTTCGCACATTTTGCTTGAAATGCCTGACAACATATAAGGAGTATGCATTGACCAATCAAGCGCTACAATAAATGAGGGGTAACCACGCATCCGCGCAACAGGTGATAAAAATAAATCCGGCGGTAATTCTTAGAAAGTCATTCTTTTACAATCAGCGCAATGCTACAGCGATGAACAACACTGGGCACCAAAAATCTTCATTGTCTTCGCAAACAGTGAAAAGCTACGACTGCAGACCTCTCTAAGCAGTTCGCATCCGCAAATTCTTGATTTTAATTGCAATGCAACCGAAATGAACATTCTGTCACTTTGTGGGAACCCAAAGAAAGAAACATTCAAGCGCAAATGCTTACTTTGACTTAGTCACCAAGAATTCTCGTCAATGTGTATAACGCGTCAACGTCTAATTAGATTAAGTCGGAAAACAAGTCAGTTTGAGCAGTATCAAAACGAATCGTCTGTCTTAGGTTGTGGTGCTATATTTTTTTCAGGAAGGTGGCCCTGAAATGCCACTATTCTAAGGCAGGACTGACCTGTTTTGGCAGATATAGGAACGATACTGAAGGTGCCTAATCCCTTCCCTTTATCGGAGTTGCTAGCACAGATTCTGTTTTAATTTAGAAGATTTTACTGTATAGGGAGGTTACTTGATTTGGGATAAGATGCTATGCTTCATTTTCTAGCAGATTGAATGTGTCTAGTCTCAGGACGATCACTCCTGTTGAGTGCTGGTGCTTGGTGGGAATCACATTGCCTTGATTACGTCGTTAAAGTTTATACCAAACGACAAGTTTGCTTAGAACATCAAGATACTTGCTGCCAACCAAATCTCATTTCATCTTCCTTATTGAGACTGCTAGTCTTGAACCACAATCAGGTCAGGAGTTCTCTCGAAGAATGGACCTGCAAGTTGCAGAAATGAGTAGAGTGATTGCCCTTTCCACCTCCCATTCCATCTGTACGAAAATGCGCGTCGAAAATCAGTGTCCTAAAAATCCGAAAAGGAGGAAAGGGTTGCCCTGAGTCATTGCGAAATGGTTAAGCTAAATAGCTCGCAATTTTATTGCGCCACCCATAAATATTTTGTGTTACTAGAAAGGCCTTTACAAGTGCTCATTTGTTTGGCTCGCTATCCCACCTACGAGGCTAGTCATAGTCTTTACATGCTTTATTAGACTCATTTAAAGTGTCGCGTATGACTGCTAGTCTTGAACCACAATCAGGTCAGGAGTTCTCTCGAAGAATGGACCTGCAAGTTGCAGAAATGAGTAGAGTGATTGCCCTTTCCACCTCCCATTCCATCTGTACGAAAATGCGCGTCGAAAATCAGTGTCCTAAAAATCCGAAAAGGAGGATAGGGTTGCCCTGAGTCATTGCGAAATGGTTAAGCTAAATAGCTCGCAATTTTATTGCGCCACCCATAAATATTTTGTGTTACTAGAAAGGCCTTTACAAGTGCTCATTTGTTTGGCTCGCTATCCCACCTACGAGGCTAGTCATAGTCTTTACATGCTTTATTAGACTCATTTAAAGTGTCGCGTAATCATCTCATAGCGATTTATTTCGGTGCCATAGGTTTTATCGAAATATGTGCTTTCCTCTCCGACCTGCTTTGTCCCAGCAGGGCACTTCAAATATCACAAGGAAGACATCGAACCTAGTTTAAATCCCGCAGGCAGACGAAAAATTTCATTTAGAACCACATAACATTCCTTTATGGATTCACCTTTTGATCCAGTACATTATTATGTTCTTAAAATTATGGAGATGGCATGTCTTAGGTAGCAATGAGTCTAGTCTTACCTATAAAAATCTATCTTGTTTGTGATTAAGTGGCACTAATGTCAAGAGAAAGTAACAAACGAAACCTAAATAGTCATTATCACAGTGCTGAATGAGCCGATAAGATAATGACTCATTTTGCGAAAGGCTTATAGCGCCAGATGTGATATTTTCCATCGATTACCTGGATCATCAGATGAATAATTTATGAATGAAAAGTAGAGAATATGCAAAAAGGTAGACTATTAGCACACACACCCTTTAAAGGTTAAAAGCCATCAAGAATTCAATTATATCCTCATATCGTTGCACGTATAGCAAGCAAACACTGCTCCTTCTGACGTGAAGTGCAATGCATCTGTAGCTGGAGGATAGAGGCCAACATTTACCTCAGCGAGTACTTGGAGAACGCATGTAAGCAGGCCTATATGCTCTAAATATTCTGAAAGATGGTTTTCTACAATTGATTAAAAGTAAGTGGGCGACGGTGACTCGAAGACCAGTTAAGAGCAAATTTTACCTACCTCTATTCTCCACCCAGTAGTGGTTCAAAGAAATCAAAAACAGAAAACTTACGTATTTTTCAAGTTTTATGCTTAGCAATAAATTTACATGCATCATGCCAAGTTGCAGGGTTTTTATCAAGTAGTCGCCTTCAGACTAGCAAATATTGCTCTTTGAATGGCGGCTACACTGAGTCCAGGAATACCACTCATCGCACTCACGTCAGCTTTCAATAACATCACATCAGCGACACGAATGATGGCTCCCTCCTCCAGCTCCACCACAATGTCCATGTTCACTTGGTTTACGAAATGGTCATTGAACAGTTTCTCCTCCACTCTACAGCATACGATGTCGAAAACGTTAAGTAATCAGTTCAAATTGGCATTCATTCTCAATCCTGAAAATAGGTCATAATTGGGGAAAGACTATTAAGATGCAACAGAAAAATGTTACCCTTGCGTGAATAGTGGACCTATATGACTGGCGCAGGCAAAACCCAGGTGACGCGCAATGAGAAAACACTCGAATGTGTTAGAGGAGTTCATCGAAACGCTGCACTGAGATTGCCAAGATGTCTTACTACACTCTCCCCGCACTTCCAGTGTAAAGACCATGCTCGTGCAAGCTTTTTTCATTAGGTGATTCACGATTTGCGGCATTTCCTTGGCTACATCAACTTGCCAAGAAACATTTATGAGAAATCAGAACAAGCATGCGATACAGCATTACCTGCTGAGGTCCCGGCTGAAGAAAACTAAATGTGAATCTCTTCAGCCTTGGACAAAGATGCAATGGCCACACTGACGAAGAAGCAAAGTAGACTGATCTTTTGCAGTTCATGTGGAGAAATGAAATACGACAGCTCGAATGCAGACCTATTTAAGCTGGCAAATGCACTCCATTGGCCCAATTGCTACCCAGGCAACCTGATGTGCAATAGTTCTTTATTGAAAAGGAACTAAGCACAGTTGTTTACTTTTCCGAGTTTCATTTACAGTGTAACCACGCCTCCTTCTCAAAGGAACATAGGCCGACCTCGGACTCCACCCATTTGCCACGTCGGATTTCGGAAGGAAAATGGGATTCAATTCTCTCTGCCTCGACCTCAAATATGAGAGAAATGACCTTTGGTCCCCTTGAAAAACTTAAGAGTTTAGTAGTATAATCTTTAAGAACCAAATAGGAGCCAGTTCCCTGCTGATTAGCATCCAGTAGGTTACTGCAAAGTCTGCGTTTAGTGCCTACCCCTCATTTACTGACGCAGGTATCAAGCTGAAGCAGGCTAGCAGTACGCAGGTATCAAGCTGAAGCAGGCTAGCAGAAGTGCGTACCGCCTGGTTTAGTTGGAATTCACAGTCTTCATCAAATACGTCAGATTGCTGAGTTTTGTAAAGAAGGCGAATGCCTTGCATGTCCAAAAGGAAGGTTTTCCACTCCGATTGAAAAAAAATTCTTGTGGATTTGATTGAAGTGACTTTGTGCACTTTAACCATCCACGGGCTTGCCCAGTCGTCCTCTGAATGACCAGCGCTTGGGTCAAGATCAGGAGCTTTTGAAGCACTGTTAACAAGCAAGGTCAGTAGTGACTAGCACACCGACATCAGAGTACAGCGAGCTTGCACATGCATGCCCTTACGTTGATTGCTCTTGCAATGACCCCTGCTCCGGCAGTTGTCTCTCGAAAACAATTTCGCCCCCTCCTTGTTATCGAATAAATAAGTACATTTGGAAATACAGCGCGATAATTAATAGATTAAGTAACATATATGCATAATGACTATTGGAACACGGAATTTAATGGCATGGCCAGGCATAGGTTTAGTGGTGCTTGTCAAGCCACAAAATCTTTGCGTTCAAGACTTTAGATACTCGGTTTCTTGACGACTACGTCGACTTTTACCATTTCATCAGCAGCTAATCCCCCTTTTGAAGCATTCAGTTAAACGCAGGCCGCACAGGACTGCAAGTTTGAAAAGGCTTGCCTATTTAACGCACCCAATGATGTTAACATGGCAAGACACTTGGCTAAAAACACAGAAGTATACTCAAGGTTTTGTTCAGATTTCTTCTGTATTCTCAGATCCAAATAGATTTGCAAGATGCTTTGCCGCAACTGGCGGGTGAAACATTAGCAATACCACCTTGACATATATCGCGACTTTGCATCGAGGGCACTCCTGTCCGATAGTCTAAGCTGAACCTTCTGGACCAGCTCATTGATGCATGGTCTTCTTTCCAGCTTTCATGATAATAGGAGGTTTTGTGTGGACTCGTTTTAAAATGCACACTTTGTTTTTCTTTAGGAGAATTGTACAGTCAACTTTCCACTGCTGCACTTTGGTGCTGTTTAGCAACTGTGAAATTTATACCCACTGTAACACTTTGCTTGCAGCTCACTAATGAGCTTCAGACTTCGGACTTCTTAAATATTCCTTCCAGTTTAGCATTCGTAGGAAACTGCTCTCTTGAAATTGGATATGCTGGCAAAGGGTTGTATGATTGTGGGCATCTCAAACGCCCTCACCTTCTGCATTTTATTCGTCTTGCCTCCTATTGTCACCTTTTCACCATCGAGATCCCATCGTTCCAGACCCACTATCTTCCACCATGAAACTGATCGCAGGAAATAAAGCATGCGAACTTAAAGAAACAGCCATAAAGGCAACGTAATTAACAGTTAGAGCTGGCTGTGATGCAGGGTTTAGAGATGTCATAAAAAAGGCAGATCCTGCAGGGAGCACGTCAAAAACTACTTCGAATCCCTCAAGGCTGACAACTGGTAGATCTACATTCACTAATTTAACCACTGCGACTCGATTTACTCTCTTGGTTCTAGTGCCTGCGTGAAAAGTCTTGCAGGTCCATGCAAAGGTCGACTCATAATAGTGCAGCCCTTCACAAAAAAGGAAAGTCCCAAAAGGTTGAAGGTGAACGCTATATTGCTACATCAGGCGGCCTTACCAGAGAATCCAAACACAATAACTCATTCGACACAGCAGTGTGTGGTTTCACGGTGTGCATTTGAACGCAAATTTGTTTCAAAGGTCAAGAATAAGACATTCCATTGGCTTAAGATATGTTAGAACATGCTTATAAGTACACGTACGTGGGCTGTAGATGCAAATATCCTTGGAAGAGAGATGCTGTCTCAACTCTGCCTCACTTTGTTGGCGATTTCAATCTTACATGAGGATTCTGCACTGGCAACAGGTGAGATACCTTCTAATGCTTTATTATAATCGGCATTAAAAGTGTTTCTCAATATGTAAATGGCTTAGGAATGCTTTTAACTCGTTTGCATCATATCACGCCACATCCTGTCACAGCCAGCCCAACTGTATGCCACTGTGTAGACTCATTCATTTCCTTGGTGTTTTACATGCCACTCATCCACCTTCACTTCTTTTCTCTTTATCGCAAAAGTGCCAGTGAACTCACACATATTCCATGGTAAGTAGAACATTGCCTAGTTTAGTTTACGTCCACTTACTTGGCAAATGTGTAAAATGAACCGAATTTCGCGACAGGTTTCCATACATTAGAGGCGTCAGGGCAACTTCCCACGAATACATTCTTGTTTGCATGATTTTATTCGAGATTTTGAGGATAAGGAAGCATAAACTGGTAGTTTTGAGGTCTTAATAATGTTTATCAGTTCTGGATTATTAGGTTTGTGAAAGTTATCAGTCGTCCTTACTGTTGAAATGCATAAATACCTTATTGAGAGATTGAGTTCGTTAGTAACATGAAGTCGCTTTGAATGGGATCCCACAGTTTGATACTTTTGACGTCTTAGCAAATCCCTTACTAGGTGAAATAGCACACACTAAGCTTCCAAATCACTCCTGATGCTTGGTCATTCCTCATCCATCTCACTTCGTATGAGCACTTGAGAGCATATTGGAACTAAGGAAATTTAGCACCTTCCCAGCAGCAATGCCAAATCAGTGCACTTTTATTTGTCCAGACCCTAGTGCTCCGCAGAATGTGACAATTGCACTAATTGGATATAACATGGCGCGCATTAGTTGGAAACTTCCGATTCGATCCGAAGACTTTATTTCTGGCTACCGTGTCAGTTGGACATTCGACAACAAGAAGCGAAACCATTCTGATTTCACACTCTATAATGATTCCATACTTATTGATGTGATGCCAAGCAAAACCCTTTCCGCCACTTTTTGTACACTCATTGAAAAGGGAAGTTCAGACATCTCAGATGGCAAAGAATACCTTGGTGCCTGCAGTGGCGAAGTGACTATAACTACATCAGCTTTGGAAGAAGGTGAGTCCCTTATGCTCGTTTTGTCCTAGGCCGAACGGTTGCTTGAATCAACCAGATTTAATTAGTGAAAACTCACAGTGATACTTATCTCCTACTACTAATTAAGTCCGCAGAATCATTTGCAGCATTGCCCGCCATGAAATCCCTGATAAAGCAGTCAAATTGCCCCAGTATGCATAGTTAACAGCTAGTAGATATGTGGAAGTTGGTAATATTATGGAGTGAATCCGTTGTTTTGGATAGAAGAGGAAGAGGTGCCTGTCAAGCACACTCCTTCAGTGCCGACAACCATCATGACTGGAGCGTCTTCCTCCATTGCTATGGCCACTGCAACNACTCACTTTGGTCACATGACAGCCTCTTGCTCCGGCACTGTTTTCTTAAAGGACTGCGGCTCAATATAACGAAAGACATGGCCCAGTAATCCGGCTCTTTATCGACTGCGTGTTCAATTCATAAAGGCTATACCTCCACCTCGTGCTATGGCCTTTGGACTATGCCATTTGCCACCAAGCCCTCTTGTACGGTGGTTAGTAGCGTAGATTGCCATACTACTTTAGTTTATTACAGTGTCATTGAGGGCATGGGGCACTGCAGTTATGAGGCAAATGTGTAAAATGAACCGAATTTCGCGGCAGGTTTCCATACATTAGAGGCGTCAGGGCAACTTTCCACGAATACATTCTTGTTTGCATGATTTTATTCGAGATTTTGAGGATAAGGAAGCATAAACTGGTAGTTTTGAGGTCTTAATAATGTTTATCAGTTCTGGATTACTAGGTTTGTGAAAGTTATCAGTCGTCCTTACTGTTGAAATGCATAAATACCTTATTGAGAGATTGAGTTCGTTAGTAACATGAAGTCGCTTTGAATGGGATCCCACAGTTTGATACTTTTGACGTCCTAGTAAATCCCTTACTAGGTGAAATAGCACACACTAAGCTTCCAAATCACTCCTGATGCTTGGTCATTCCTCATCCATCTCACTTCGTATGAGCACTTGAGAGCATATTGGAACTAAGGAAACTTTAGCACCTTCTCAGCAGCAATGACAAATCAGTGCATTTTTATTTGTCCAGACCCTAGTGCTCCGCAGAATGTGACAATTGCACTAATCGGCTCTAACATGGCACGCATTAGTTGGAAACTTCCGATTCGATCCGAAGACTTTATTTCTGGCTACCGTGTCAGTTGGACATTCGACAGCAAGAAGCGAAACCATTCTCACCTCACGCTCTATAATGATTCCATACTTATTGATGTAATGCCAAGCAAAACCCTTTCCATTACTGTTTGTACACTCATTGAAAAGGGAAGTTCAGACATCTCAGATGGCAAAGAATACCTTGGTGCCTGCAGTGGCGAAGTGACTATAACTACATCAGCTTTGGAAGAAGGTGAGTCCCTTATGCTCGTTTTGTCCTAGGCCGAACGGTTGCTTGAATCAACCAGATTTAATTAGTGAAAACTCACAGTGATACTTATCTCCTACTACTAATTAAGTCCGCAGAATCATTTGCAGCATTGCCCGCCATGAAATCCCTGATAAAGCAGTCAAATTGCCCCAGTATGCATAGTTAACAGCTAGTAGATATGTGGAAGTTGGTAATATTATGGAGTGAATCCGTTGTTTTGGATAGAAGAGGAAGAGGTGCCTGTCAAGCACACTCCTTCAGTGCCGACAACCATCATGACTGGAGCGTCTTCCTCCATTGCTATGGCCACTGCAACCTTACTAACTTCCATGGCTCTAGCGCATGCCTGAGTATTCTCGTAAGCTTGTTAAAATTAATTATTTCAGCTACTCTGAATATTGCAGCTCAATATTTGCATCTATCTGACACACTGTTTATTCTCATTACAGGCTCCATCTATATGGAAAATGGTCGATTCGACATTTTTCGCCTTGTCTTTCAATAAGTGATGCAACTGCTGTACGGAGCTGCTGAATGACAAACGCACATCCTGGTATTTTAACTTATTCTCATCGATGCCCAAACGGGTTCATTCTTGTGAGGTACATTCGGCAAAACACTTAGCGTCGAATAAAGTAAATGGTTAGCATTATGACACTTATCGTGGGAGGTAATTGAGGGGTGTTCCCAAATCCAGAGACGTTGTATGGAAATTCAAAAGTCTTGGTCGTCGTGGCCCATTCCGTCCCTAGTTTCTGGCTGGGTCATCCGTTCTAGTCTCAAACCTGCCCATTGCTGAACTGACTAAGGAGAGATGGCACCAGGGCTCCTCACTCACAACAAAAACCTAGGTTGTTACATCTTCTTTCCTCGAAAGCTCTAGATCGCATGGCTTCACACGTCATCTCGCAAGAGCATGTCACTACTTCTTCTGATAAGGTGACCAATGTGCTTCACCTTTTCATATGAGTCTCATCTCAAAGTGAAAAGGGAGCAGAGAGCGTGGAAGCGGTCAGAGGCGCCAAATGCGGTGTTTGGTGGTTGAGCTAAGAATCAACTCTTGCTGGGAAACCAGCAACATCACTTAGTTTAAATGGTGCGTAACTGTAGGATTCAGGTCAGCACCATAAAATAATTTCCATGAAATAAAAGGCGACCTAAAAGTGATGGGAATTGTTGTGAGAACAAAGAGGTCATCTGATGAGGTTGTGAAAAGGCCTTATGCCACTTTGAAAGTTGGCGTAAAGAAGAACTGGTCCACCCTTGAGAGCATAAATAATTACGTTTACAGGCTATTCGGTCACCATATTCTTCACTGAGCCGAATTCTGTAACCATAGACTCACTTTGGTCACACGACAGCCCCGTGCTCCAGTATTGTTTTCTTAAAGGATTGCGTCTCAATATAACGAAAGAAATGGCCCAGTAATCTGGCTCTTTATTGACTGCGTGTTCAATTCCCAAAGACTATACCTCCACCTCGTGATATGGCCACCAAGCCCCCTTGTACGGTGGTTAGTAGCGTGGATTACCATACTACTTTAGTTTATTACAGCGTCATTGAGGGCATGGGGCACTGCAGTTATGAGCTCCTTGTGGCAACTTGTTTGAATCGATTTGTTTAATAAATGCACTAGTATCCAACACCAGATAAAGAGCGCACGGGCAAGTAAAACGAACGGTCGGCAACTTCACCTCATGCTAATCGGTTATTAATGCAGAACCAAAGGCAACAGCTAACCCAGCATTTAATTTGTATTTGATAAATAACAAAAAAGTTAGGCGAAAGGGAGAAGTAATGGAGAACATTGTAAAACGTTGAGGTCATCAGGTGAAGGTTTGAAAGATTAACGCGAACTAGTGCGTCATTGGTTGACTTGTTGGCGCATGCACACAGCCCATGCGACTTGTGTACGCAATATAGTAAGGTTTCAATCCCGGTCATGTGTGACCGCCTAAGAATTTTCTTAGAGACGCATGCAACAACGGAAGCGTCACAACACGCAAAATTGATTATTAGAGGCGCATGCTGATAAGTGCCCCAAATGCCCAAAATCTTCGCCTGCTAGAGAATTTTTGCAACTTTTGTTAAAGTTCTTCTTTTTTAGGATTCAGTTTTCATTTATCTCTACAAAATATAGCTGGTTTGCAAAAAAGCTTGCAGACATCAATATTGACTGAAGAATGTAGACATAGGAAGAACCGGGCATTGCCGTCAGACCGAGCAATTTGCGAATGAAATCTAACTGCTTAACCTACTTTGCTCTTAGAGACATTGAGAAGCCTTCTCCGCCTTGCCTATTCTTTCCAAAAGAATTATTTCATGCACGGAATTGTGTGGTATCGTGAATAAAGTGAAAAACAGCATTGCTCAACTCACTGGACATCTATTAGCGAGACACAGGCACCTCTATTGGTCCCTGTCCGCTAGCGTTCATGATCCGATCGACGAAGACTGGTTCCTACTTGCCATCGCTTGAGTATCTTTCCTCTATGGAACAGGTTTTTATTGACTACAGATATCTGAGGAACAGTGATACTGGCACACACACCGGCAGTTATAAATCGTACACCAAATGGAAGAAACACAGTTGGCAAAGAAGAGGTGGAGGAGAGGTGAAGGCAAACGTCTCCATGCATGTCAACATGGTAGATTCATTATACCACTCTGCCGGTGCTGGTGTCGTTGTCTGTTCTGGAGCGGGTTCCCTCAAGTCGGACGACTCAAGCCAAGATCTGTCTTCAGTACGGAACCGAGGTCTGCAACTGGGTAGACCGCTCAATAAATGCGCCGATGGTTTCTGCTTAATTGACTACTCGCACTTTGTTTATAACACTGCAACCAGCCTAGACATGCTTGCCGACTTTGTAAGGCCGCATACTTCTAAGGGCATTTAAGGTCACTTGGTTGTACCTGCATGAATGAACACGTTTGCAAAACTACATGCAACTGTGTTTCAAGGTATACCGAAGCAGTCCAAAAGAAAATTAATTTTACGTCCGTATATTTATTTAATGTCGCAGTTTATTAATGAACTGCAAAGTTTAAAAAGCCCTAACTCAACTATATTAAAATACTGCTCGCGCAATTGTCACAAATTTAACCAGATTTGATTAAGCAATCCCGCATTTCGCGCCTACTTCTTTTCATCAGCATTTCAACTTTTCTAGATGCATTTTGCACATCCTGTTTGAAATTATCCTGGTGTCGCACGTGCGAGAGTAGGAATTAAACCTTTGGACAACTCTTGAATACGCTGATAAAATGCATATGATGCAGTGTAAATGCCTCCTTTCATGTAATTTTACTTAGTCGAATGCAAATAGTTTTCGGGGTTTGGGGAAAAAAAGTTGCCAAGTGCTGTTAAATGAATCGCATTTTGCCAATCATGGCATTCCTTTCTCGATATTTAGAGCAATTTTGTAGTAATAACTTAAGCCCCACTTAATTATTTAGGCTTTGTTGATGAGGTAAATTTCAAAAGCATGCGTCTTGTTTAATATTCAGCATTTCAAGTCTCTTCAGAGTTAAACGAGGCATGCCTTATTTGAGCTGAGTCGTGTAACTTCTGGACCCAAGTTTCTTCCATCTCGGGCTACCTCACGCAGTAAAATGTACCATTTTGAAAACGATGTGAATAGAAAATTTTGATTTGCAAAGCAGATTTTATCTTCTGCTCCTACCCCAGCTACTCAACACTTTGTTACATGGTGACAGTTATTCCTCTGAAAATGCAGCTAGCATTGCTGCTCTGTAGAACTAAATTATCTAATAAGTAGGCGCAAGTGATATGAAAATAATACATTTATTACAATTCACACAACAGTGCTACGAAAGAAGAGCAAAGTCGAATTTGGGAGGAAGTGCTTGCAACATGAGAGCAAAGGAGGGTGGCATATTGTGCTCAAACGGCTAACGTCTCTTGAGTTTGAGGGCTGATAGCGGTCTACTCCAGTGCTTTATGTTTCCTGCATATGAAACTTACTTGTGAACCGATAGTATAGGAAGTACTGTTTTATGGCTACCAAAATCGAACTGTAGCCAATTAAACACCCCATTTTAACACAAATGCTTGCAACTTTGTAAAAAAACAGCCTTCTAATAGTTTTCATGACGCTAATTGGTCTTTCATGTGCCATTTCTATACCGTCGCAAATCACAGTGTTGTGAGCAAATGTTGATATTATTTTAACAAATCATGATGTCCAACCTCGAGTTAAAATCCTCTGTAGACTTTTTCCTGCTGTTTAGGAAGACTCCAATGTTGCTTCAAGGTACCCTGGTAAGATTATTCCCTGCCTCCTAGGGTTTGATTAGCATTTGTTGGTACCCTTAAGTGTTTCGGCCCATGCCACGTTCTCAATGCTGATTTATGCTTCAACACTTAATGCGACACCCCTGTCATAATCGTCTGGCTTAACATTTTTCTCGCTTTTAAGAGGCTTTATCAGAAAAGTGATAGAGAGGACCCAGTTGCAAATCGAATGGGATAATTTTGATAGTATACTAGATGTTTGAGTACATTTCACAACCACTTTACACTGTTCAAGAAAGCATGATGTCTGCACCATTTATGAAACATGCATAACACGTGTTTGGGACGATGATATCATGAAAGCAAGTAAACTGGGTTATGCTGTTAAGAGTGAGAGTTGTGGCACTTTTGCCGTTGTTTACATTCCACTGACCCTAGTTTTAAATGCGTTCAACAACAATGGATAAAATCATTGAAAATTCGTCCTATTTCTGACAATTTTCAGCCTTTTCATAACATTTCCACTGCATTTCAAACACCATCTGAGTACGTTGGCTAAAATGCATGCGGCTAGTTCAGCATGTAGGTGCAGCTTGTGAGTGCATTTTAGCTGAATACCTGGTTTGATTTTGATAGAATTCGGTTAATCTTGACGCGGAAATCATGTACCTTACAGGGGTTCATGAAGTTTATAAATATATCTAGTTCGTATTGCCGTTTTAGTGCAAATTAATTGCTGTTTACAGCAATTAAAGAGAGATTTGTACTCGATCATTTTCTCAAAGTAGGTGCCGTACCGGCTGGTTATATCTCAAGACCCTTGTTATGGACGTTCAAAGCAAAATTGAAGGCGAATAGGGCCGTACTAGTACAGGTTTGACCATTCTGGCAATAAA
>LWMK02000536.1:20337-31881 GCA_001693075.2 Taenia saginata
ATTTTGGCAATGAGGATATAAAGTAGAAGCATACCTGAGCAGTGTGCTGCCCACAGCGGTGCCACAACCACTCATAGCATAATTTGTGTCTATTCCCTAAGTGACGTCTCCGTGAATTTATACGCATTCACCACCGATCGCAGCATAGGCACCACAACTATGAATGTACCATATTCAGAGAAAAGGAAAGTTTGTAAGTACAAAGGCTATAAGCGCCTTCTTCATGCGTCTTATCGAAGCAGTATGGATGGTTTCGGCTTAATTTCTGCAACGTACTGAGACAGATGGATGCCACCACAGCTTACCTATGCAAACTTTACTGTGATGCCATTACGGCCTAGTAGACGAAGAAACACTGATTAAAAATGTGCACACAAGGAGGAAGTATGCAATAGGTTGGATCGATTTTGAGGTGAGGAATTTTTATTCAAATAGTTCAACATGTAAATGAGCGCTTTTTGATTATGTTGCCACTTCCATTTCAAGACTTGGTTCCAAGTAGCCCTACTTTTTCCTTTAAGTACTCACGATTAGGAATCTCACTTATTCGAGTAAATGTGTTGAGAAAAGTGGAACGTAGGACGACGTCATGCAATGAGATCGCGAAGACCACGTATGTTATGCCAGTGAATTGACTGCGTCGGTTTGACCGTATCTGTGCGCATTCACTTCATCACCGAACAAGTGATGTGTTGTGGCATTTCTATTTCTTGCAAGTGTAAGCATTCCTCTTTTTCGTGTCACATGTAAATCAATGCTTCGCAAATGGTTGAAAGCAGGCTTCGGGATGTGAGTATGTCTTGCTTCCCATTTCCTTTTTAGAGCATGTGCATGTTACGATCCCAAGATTGTGCTTATTCACATCCCCAAGTATAGGTGGTTGTGGCTGGTAGCACCATCAACTGGTGGGCAATGTGGCATTTCGGTCTAATCTACATGCGTCATAAACACGCGAGGTAGTTCAGGCCTTTTAAGAAAATCAACTTGTTGCAGTTTGAGTGTTGGGAAGTGTAAGGTTTCTGTGTCTTTGCTTACCAATTTCAGCGAAACGCATGGAGGGTGGAAAATGCTGAAGAGCAAAGCAAATTCGCCAATGCTCTGGATCAGCAATGTTGGCAGACTACAACTTTTCTGTTCTCAATAATACTATAGTTCCTAAGCTGCCAAAACTGATCCGATCTCAGATTCTGCAAGGTAGCATGATAATAATGCCCTCTACCCAAGGTTTTATCGTTTCCAAAGCATCCAAGCATGCCAGAGACCATCGTTTGTTAACTTGGCTGGTAAAGAGGGAACGCATAGCAATGAAGCCTGATGCTTGAAACAAATTGTTTTGTGCTAAAAAACTTCAACACCTTTAAGTACTTTCTGACGAAGTTTGGTCGTCCGCCACGCTACCTGATATCAAGCTTATCTACTGCAGTTTAATTCAGCCGCTCATTGCCGGAACTTCCATTCATTTAGTAAATATGTCACAAAAATATACAATGCGAGGTGGAATTCGGTGATTAACTCTTCTAATCCACGCAAGTCAATGGAGTCAGCTCATTGCTTTGATTTGATGCGTTACGACTCGTTTTCTTCTCCTCCATCTACAAATGTCAGGTCTGGTCATACATCACATTTGCCAGCACTTCTCAATCGACGTAACGCATGTGTAGGTGGGTAGAAATCGCTTGCTTTCCGTTGTTTCTTGAAAGCGCGCAACAGCTGCCATTTGAAGGTCGCGCTTCTTCAGATCCGTAGGCGTATTCGGCCGTGGCTGAAGCAGCGTCAATGAGGGATGAGGTATGGCATTTTCACCCTGTTCATATGTGGCACAAATACCAGCAATTGTGCAATGCTTAAGAGAAAATCAGTTAAGTGCTGTCGCAGTGAAGGTGGATTTGTATGTTTTACGCAATGATTCAACAGAAATATGTAAACGCATAAAAATGGGTGAAATTAAGTGCCAAATTGCAAAGCCTTAGTTGCCACAGTTAACACAAGTTGCACCTTGGGCACTGCGAAGATGCTATTACTTTCAAATCTTCAATATTTTGCTTAAAATGATATTTGTGGCCCAAGTTCAAGGCATGCAAAACTAGAATATGCAGACAGTTCTGAAAAGATTTGTTAAATTCCACACTGTCCGTCAGTACGTTCTGAATAAAAGTGCTAGTAATTTAGGCTACTAATCTCATTGAACAAGTTGAAAGTTGAAGCACAGGATAGGATGGTGTGGACTTTTGAAGAGGTGACTTGAATTCGGGAAGCAAATGCACATTACACGGATAAAATTATTTGGAAACCTTAAATAAGCATTGAAAGTAGTTAGTTAAAGAGGTAATAACAGTCTGCGTGTGGAGGGATGCTGCTCATGCCATAGCCACCTCAAATTAGCCATTAACTCGAGGAGAGAAAATGAACTCAGAAAGTTTTGTCAAGATTCTGGAGATAGCATCATATTTAGTCAAGTGAATGCGCCAAATATAGGTAAGAAATTAGGTGCCATCGGTGAGCTGATTTTTTTCAATGTGCAATCCCATCACACTTACTTGTTTAAATGTGGGACAAAATGGCTTGAATTCAGATTGGGACTTATTGGCAGCTTCTACTCTGCCATTAGGTAAAGAGGGCACTCAAGTTTCATCGTAGTTTTACTTTCATTGGTACAATCAGCTTTCCTCAATGCATTCTAGTTGGCATTATTTGCCAGACGCATCAAAAGTACTGATGGGCGGTTGTTGCTCAAATCGCTTGCGATTCCCACTGGATCCATCTCATCTTCACCAGATTGGTTACCCCAACCCACAGTGATTGTGTGTTCCTATTAGGACTCCTTAATGGATCACAATGAAGGATAGCACTGTGCACTTTTAATGCGAGACTCTTTCACGGCCTTTGTAGAGAGGAAATAATTGAATCGCCAGGATGGTAATGCAACCTTCTAGCCGATTGCTGATCGTAGACGGGTGATTTTATGAAAAAGGAGACGCATGGAAGTAAATTTTGTTTCCCACTTGGGTTGTCTTTAAATGGAAATGTAGAACTTTTGAGCAACATCCCCTCCTCCATTCACGTTCACAACTTCTCCCGTCACGAACAATTTTAGCGATCGCAGATGGACCGCAACCATTAGCAGCACCACAATTCTGAGTCATATTCTTCAGTTATGTATAAACGCGATTAGTTGCAACGTTCAGCACCTGCAATGGTACGTGTTCAACGAAGGCTTAGATTCTAACGTGATTAATGAGGGTAATTTCAGCCATCTTTTCAACACTTTTATTGAATGGAGATAAATTGCCTTTGAATCCGAAGCAATTCGATACTTTATTTCCCCATTTGCCTCTGTCTCTTTTTTTCGAGCATGTCTGCCAACCTCTCCAATGGCTTATATTGCACTCGTCTTTCCCTCCAGTCGCACAAATGCTGTCCCACACCATCAATCCATAGCACCGCCATTCGCATCACGCTTAGGAGTGACAAGGCGTAGTAGAGCGACAATCAGCTATAATCATGGGGATGATTTGGTCTTTGCAGACGCTTGCACCACTAAAATGAATGCCAGTGGTCATTAGCTAGATGCTGCTGTTTGGCTTTACGCAGTTTAATGGAGCACATTCAAGCAGCTTACCGAAGACTGCAACATTAATGGCGCCGACAGATCGAGCAACACTGGGCACTCTCTGTCATGCGTCACCTGCAGGTGTCGATAGTAGACAAGGTTGAAATAATCTCGGTAGTACCCACAGTGCCCAACCAAGCGTTAGTAATGGGAAGAAAGTAAAATTCTCTTCCAATTTCCTCCTCTCTCTATTGGCGTGACGCCGCAACCGTTATAAGGAACTCTTTACTTGTCCTGGTCCGGACTAATCTGCTTTCCAAACCTATATGGTCTACCTGGATGTTGTCTGATAGAACGTAATAGTAATCTAAAACCACCCAACAAATCTTTGCTTTCACTTCATTAACCATACAAGCTGGATGACTAGCTGTATCGCATTTCTGCGCTTCTATTCCTGCATTGCATTGTAATGTTTAGTGTTCTCGTTAACAGTAAGGTTGACTGCTAGTAGTGTTTCATACCTTTGCATGTTAGTAATATAAGTCTCACCGTAATACGAAGACTCATAGCTGAGGAGTTATAAGCACTGCGATTAGGCACCGTTTAAATGGAAGCTGTCAGTAAAAACCAGTGCATTTGAGAGCTAAAAATAAAACAAAAATAGAAGTAAAACAAAAAGTAGGAAACACAAACTCATGAATAAAAAGGAACACTATACGAACTCGTCAAATATGTTGTAAAAATTGTGAACAAATGTTGTCAATGCCACAGAGTTAAATTCTAGCGGGCACTAACACAGCACCAAATACTAAATGGCACTAAAAAGCTAAAAAAGAGCAGATTAGTTACTAGGATGTAATATTATTTATTCA
This sequence comes from Taenia saginata, assembly GCA_001693075.2. Classification (NCBI taxonomy): domain Eukaryota; kingdom Metazoa; phylum Platyhelminthes; class Cestoda; order Cyclophyllidea; family Taeniidae; genus Taenia; species Taenia saginata. The sequence continues at coordinate 24,760 of LWMK02000536.1, forward strand.
TTGAAATACAAAGCATGCAAGATCAATTGTAAGCAAAAACTTAAAAGCGATCTTGCACACAACGATAGCACGAAGTGATTTCGAATAAAAGCAAATGTTTAACTTCTAGGGTGCAAAATAGCCATTGACCTCGCACTGGAGTCTACCCATTTTGACCCGGATATCAAATGACATGATTTAAGGTCCTGAATAGCGGCGCATTTTAAAACAGAAGTAAAATAATGCGCTAGCGTTAACCATAAACCTTAATATTTAGGCTTTTGTTATCTACTTAAGTGGATTTTAGTTGCAAGTGACGCAAAAATGGGATATCATAACGTCAAAACATGGTTACAAATACCGATCCAGATCGATTTCAAGGTAACGCAACTGCAGAATTGCACCAAAGAAATCAAACTATGCACATTTTAAGGACAAATACCGTCAAATTAGGCCCTTTATACGACAAATGCTGCAATATCGGGGCCCTAGGTACCAATCTATGCCGATATTAAAACCATTTAGCATAAAATGAGGAAAGACATTAGTGTAGTTAAAATTTAGCTTTCTGACCCTCGATCGGCATAAAGCCAGCACAAGTTGAGCACATGTGGGAAAACGAACCTAAAACCCTGCGTATTTTGACTTGATAGATCGTTAACAAAATTGGGAATCACGTATCACAAGACGCGTTATATTCTTCTGAAACGATCTGCCAAGATTTTAAAGAAGTAGACTGTTGGCGCACAGTGAAATTTCGGTTTGACTAACCACTTGTCTTAATCAAGATGATTGGACAAGGTGCGGCATTATAAAAATAATGCAGTAGGAGTGGGACAGAAAGACAGTTACCACAACTTGGTATCCCTCTGCGGTAGTAAAAGAGAATGAAGCAGTTGGGGGTATGTTGTAGGGAATCTGAGGAAAGGTTAGTGGAGAAGTGTCAGGTAAGTAAGAGGGACACTCGAGAGCTCTCCACCACCAAAAATTATGCAGCCAAGCGAACTCGATTAGTGTCCGTAGCAGGCACCAATACAACAAAGTGCGATGCTGAGTTTCCACCTGAGGTTAGAGCTCTGTTGGTCACCCTCAACCAGACGTGAAGTAAGCATGATGTACTGCCACCCTAAACTATCAAATTCGATTTGCTTGAACACATTCGCTCAGCCTCCTTACATTCAGCTTCTAGTTTTTTCCTTATAGCTGTCTGATTAAAAACCAGCCTTGCTCCACGACGAGCTCTAGGATTTAACCTGAATTCATCATAACGTATTGATGAGTGACCTATACCTATCCGGTAAAGTAGGAATGAGGAAGACTCTTTTCCTGCTTAAGGCATCTAGTCCTCAGTAGTTGATCCCCTGTGTCACAACTTTTGCATGTTTTCTGGTTGGTGTGATCATCCGTCGCCTTTTCTCCTCCAATCACCTGCACAAAACGAATTCAATAGGAATTCTCCGTGGTATCGAAACCACAACACTGGCAATCCAAAATCAAAGCCTAAAGACATTGCGGTAATTGGCAGACAAAGCCTAAAGACATTGCGGTAATTGGCAGACGTAACGGAGATGCTTAACCAATTACCTTATACAAGTCCTTGTAAACTAAAACGGTTCATCTGTCACATGGATTCGAGTGTGTGTAGGGCTGAGCTGATGGCTGGAGTCACTGGCTGATACTTTTGTGCGCTTGGTAGTGGACTACCTAATGAATGGTGTTAGCGGCGACACAGGGTATTTTTCAGTACTTTTAAATGGGACTTAGCATATTTTAGAGCTATAGACTTCGGCAGGTAAATATTTTATGGCGGCAAAGCATGCTCCATATTGGGATTGTAAAAATGTTGTGTAAACAGCTCTTACTACTTATTTACATTTGCTGATGTACCTACGGATCTAAGAGGGTGTTTTCGCTGATTCCGCAGAATTCATTTAAACATGAGAATTATCTTGCTATAGGCAAAATGGCCACTTTCGAAAAAAATGACATTCCAATCATGTTGCTGTGAGAACAGTATGTGCAATGTGTGGTGCGTCAGCCAGTGAGCGAAGTGATGCGGGCGTGAATGTGTGGAGACGGGCAACTGCAAATCAAGTGCTCCCACATGCACTCTCCTATTACATTGCTGCATGATGCTGTGAGGCAAACACTCACTCTAGCAACAAGCATCACTAGCATACTATCCTATCGCTTTGAAGAGTGCATCGTTATAGGTCACATAACAAAGTAGTATCTGATAAGGTGTGCATGCATATGAAGCACGCACAACTTAATTAAACACTTCATTGCAGCATGAGAAATGACATCTCCTGCTCATTCTGCCCCTTTTATTAGGCGGAACTTGGGGCTGTTTTTCATTGGCCTCTGTCTTATCATAATCTACATTGTCTATGTCTATGATATTCACTTCATAACCACAGCCCCAGCGAGTTGGGTAACTCAAGCAAATCTCAGCAGCACTTACTGCAGATGGAACGATAGAATTTTCGCGACCCCAAACGGCCACTATCAGCTACATTTGTGTTACAAGAGCGTGTTCCAGACACTCAACCTATCGAACACAAAACCCACGATTGAGGAGTCGAAAATTCGAATAAACGGAAGCAATAGACGTCTTAGATTTGAAGATTTATCCAGCATTCCGGATGCCGAGTGGTTGCCAAATTTTGATCATAGCGTCTACCAGCTTTATCCCCAGTCGATTCCCATGAGGGCTACGCTTCAATCGCTCACTAATGACAAGCCAATTTCACAGGTACGCAGAAAGTTTGCCAGCATTTCCCATGATGCCTTTTCCTTGTAAGTGGGTTAGTAGCCTTTTGTGTTGCCTTTCTTATACATGTACGAGCATGTGTGTATATGCATGTGCTTTTACTGCCCCTAACACGACATCCTGGCCTCTATCTTCTCGCACAAAACAATGTCTCATGAGCCTTACCCCATGACCTAGCATTCTTCTTTCAGCCTCCCCTTTACAATCCACGGATTCGGTTTCTTCAAGTACCCTCTAGAGTATGCTCTCCTCCTATGCCCTCACAAGCCACGGATGAGCCCACTGGTGGATTCTCTCACATCAGCGTGGTGATTATCTACAAGTCGGGAGTGTACAACTTTGAGGAGAGAAGTCATCTACGTAAACTCTACCATCTTGTATACCCCGGTGTCAATATTCACCTCATCTTCTCTGTTGGATTACCAAGGACTTCGCTGGGCAATGTATTTCAACGGGACGGATTTAATGTGACCCTTACTAATAGAGCAGGGAATAAGCTGGTAACATATTCGAAACATCCATCAAGGACGATCGAAATGCTTTTTAAGGAAATGCACCAACATGACGACCTACTTGTCGGTGACTATGAAGACTCCTACTACAATTTGTCTCTAAAAATGTTCCACACGTTCCAGTGGGCTGCTCGATTTTGCCGACCTCACAAACCGATCTTCATCTATATTGACGACGACTATGCCGTGAACACCAATAAGTTAGCCACATTTGTTCGCAACTTAACTTCGGAACTTCGAGAAAACCTGAACTACGGTTGCGAAGTAATGGTAAATCCTGTCTTCCGACCCACCAGTCCGTATGCACTGTGGGCCTTCTCGAAGCGCGAAGTTCCTTGGCCATTCCATGCGCCACAGTATTTGGGTATCTACAGTGTGTGGAGCTACCGCCATGTCCACGACTTGGCTCTGGCAATGCATTTCACTAAACCCATGGTCAGCTGATGATACGTGGNTTGCTTACTATAATTTTAATAAACATCTAAGAACGAATACCCTTGCTTTAGAAGTCAGATGTCTGCACTGTCTGCTAAGCAGAATTTAACGACAAGAAGTGAACCATTTTTAAACACCTCATTTTAGTCTGAATTATCCAATGAACTTCAAGCTGAATGTCTCTCTTCGCTATCATTGACTTGTCACTTATTCTGTCACGTGTTTGAGGCTTAATCCCAAATCGTGTTCTAGCAGCTCAAATAACTGTCATCCTATCCAATAACTTTGTTTCGGTTAGGAAAACATTTCTGTCTTGATGAAGTTGCTCTACTTCTCCTGCCAGATAAATGTCGTCATACGAATTTTCCCCTGAAGTTCGGTCATGGAATCAGTTACTTTAGACATTGTCATACCGCTGTTCAGGCTCTGCTTTATTTCTTTTAAACAAAATGGCCAAATGTTTCCTATATGTATATTATGACACACAAAACTGCGACCCGCAAATTGACGTTGAAAGTGTAGCAGTGGCGCTGACTTGTAACACAGCAAAACTTAGTACTGAGCAGTCAGCAGTCTAACTGCTGCTGACTCATTGCCAGATTTAGCGAGTCAAGGGGCGGACCCCATTTAATCACACTGTCACGTTTTGCCCCATTTCCATCAGCTAGAGCTTCAATGAAACAGCACGCTGGCCTCTTCATGCGTTTACAACTGCACGCGCTGACCACGATATCCATAGTACACATAAACTTAACTCCTTCTCTCAAAAATTGAGATGCCTTTCACTCTATTTAATCATAGTTTACTAAGCCATTCTCCCATGTTAAGGAGTTGTGATGACTAATAACTGCATATGGAAGGTGTGCTGTCACTTCATTTCGGCCCAAGTACTAGCACACTGAGGATTCCCCGCGCACAAATTGCCGAATATGGGTGTGAATCAGCTTAGCAGCACGGAATATTATGCTAAACGCTGATCGCTGGTATCACTTTTAATGCATACGTGAGGTTGTAGCATGTGGAAACGCCAAGTGAGAATTGAAGTTAAAGTGGGGAAGTGGCTACCTACTCGTGCAAAAGGCGACAAAAACAAGAATGGCGGCGCTTCTTAGACCTCTTTAATATGGCCGACTAATTACATGGGACTGTGGTTACAGCTGCGAATGGACGACTCTAATGGCTCATTCCTATCCACCGTTTTTATGCTTGCAATTCGTGGGCCAAATTTTGGTGCCTACAGTAAGATCGTACCCATTCTTCATCAACTTGCTTGCTGCGATGCTGAATGGAATCGTGCAAGTGTTTTCTTGGCCATTTTAACCCGCGCAAGTGCGCTTTCCCTTATAATTGTGGCTGTGCATGCCAAATGGACTGTTAATGGGTGATTGATCTGCCTTTACTTCGTTTAGAACTGGGAGTCATCTGCAGCACCTCAGGTGCAATGAATGCTTGAGGGTTCACTATACATTGAAGCATTTGCACAATGTTAGTGATATTGTAGCAAGCCTAGACGTGCTTACAACTTTACTCTGATGACCTGACCTACTCGATGCTTCAGGACACCTCCAAGCCTATTCAGTTCACCTCAGTACGCTTCTGTAAATGAAACATCTACACAGTGAAACCTTATTTATTTTAGCACACACTGAGATTATTACTAAAACTAACCTGATGAAATTTGCAGTAGCTGTTTGCATGTCTAATTGGTTCGATATGTAAACATATTACATAGAACCAATCGCTTGAAGGAGTCAGCCATTCCGGACCTTTTTTGTCCTGTAGAGTCTGCAGTCATACGGGGTTTAAACGGCAAGACAGTGGTTCACATTTTAGGTTCATGGAAAACAAATGACGGCTCATGAGACGATTAGTAACAGACGATTGTTATGGATTCAAATGCTTAACAGAATGTTTGATTTGTGGCAATGGATTAAACATTGTTTCAACTATTTTGATTGCATTCTTTAGGAGATTTCGCATTAGTTTTATACAGCATTAGGAATTGCAAACTTTTTGAGTCCCTGTAAGCCAGATACATAGCAAAACATTTTTTCTAAATTAATCAGATCCACATTTTAATGTACTTCGTTTGCGTTAAAGCCGCCTTTGAGTCACTGTTGATACCACGAACGCAATGAAAGGCCAAAAACCAAATAAATGCAAAGGTGTTGTGCATTTTTTGGGAGTTATCCATTTTGCAAAGCTGCAGGCGCTTTTAAGCTAAAAGAGAATGTCAAATCGATTTTGGATGTACCTCAGTCTACAGCGATATCGATTCCGTTCGCTGTTTCCCAAAAGCCACGTGTTTCAAGAAAACCTAAAACTATCTGTGCTTATGCAACTTGATTCAAATTGGATCCACCAGAATAGTTCCTTTTAACTAGCCGATAACGGATGACAAATTCGACAAGTGCGATCCAACTTGAAAGCGATTTTGTTGAAAAATAATGCGACGCATTTCCCTGGGAAGGGGATGTGAAACCACAAACTCTATGTCCATTTAGTATGCCATTACGTCACAACGAATTTCCTTGAAGACCAGACAAAGCTGAGACGGAGGACTTGAAATAATTTTGATTGATGTGCCATGGTGTTTTGGGTGGTAAATTTGTTATTATCAGAACCTAACTGCAGCTGCAAAGTGCGTGAAAGTATCACCTAGATGCCACAAGTGTGCACAATCTTAAGTCACACACAAAGGCATGAGGCACTGATTGCTGGACGTCAAGGTATGTGACCATGGACACAGTCAATTCGAGGGGAGTAATGTGCCTTAGCGATTTGCTTGTAATGCATGACTCCATCACCCAACACCGCCTTAAGTGTTTTGCTGCCGTAGCTTCCTCATTTATGGAAAATCTCGAACCGAGTGCTTGAAATGAGGAAATTAGAAATAGTTGATGCATAACTTTGTTAGGGATTACTAATTTGCATAAAAAGCATCTGGATCAAATGATTCATTTCAACCATCAATTCACTCCATCTTGTGCTTTACTTCCGTTAGTGTATTTTTATGGTCAACTTATTGACATACTAACTCGTATTGACTTTCCAATGGTTGAGACACAATGTTCATTTTTATTTTATTTGGCGTTCTGAACCCTGTTTAAAATAAAATAACACCGTATGTGTGGCAAATGAAGCGTGAGAAAGTCTCCAATTAAATTTGCCAAATGAATGAGAGGCTTGTTAAAGTGCACAATAAAAAGAAAAAGAGGCCATGCTGGGAGTAAATGTGGTTCCGCTAGGCGTGGCATACCGCAGAGGTACGCATTTACTTATGCACTTGCATTTCCCGAATATCGGTCCTTTGTAGCTGCATTTTTGATACGGCAGTAGTAACAAAACATACCTTTTACTAAAGGTGAACAAAGTCCGAAGTTGTGGAGTTCTAGGCTTTCTGGAAAGCCGAAGGGACCATTG
>LWMK02000536.1:35751-48305 GCA_001693075.2 Taenia saginata
GCCATCGACTGCATCGCTGTTGTAAATTGTAGACATCCCTCTACACAGACTGTTCAAATGTGATGCCGAGTTGCAAAATCATAACACTCTCTGAGCCTCCAAGAGCTAAAAGGCAAATATATGAGTGTTTACAGTTATCGAGCTCTAGTTTCCACCAAGGTTTGCGTAAACCTTCATTATAACTTCTTAGTCTATGTAAGTTAGAGGACTTTTTCCTTCATACTGGCCTAAGCAATGTCATCCTCGACCATGATTTGTACAAGGGCGAATATGAAAGCCCTTAATGCCTATTGATGTGGCCAACCAAAGCAGATGAAAAATAAGACCTCGGTTCGACACCACTCGCAGTCAGGGCTGAAGCCTACGACGTAAAACTGCGGTATGACTATCATCCGAGAAAAGCCACAAATTCATTGAGTGCAACTTGCACTCAAACATAACTATGTTTCACATTCTTTGACAAACTTTTATGCTACTCGGTATTAGTGGAATCGTAGTGACAGTTTGATTGTCATTATTGCCTTTGTTGCAAGGCTGCATTTCGTGCATGAGTGGTGGCGCGGTGAGTAGAGAAAACTAATAAGTAGATAGATTAACTGATGCTTTAGCAAATGCACCGATCGGAAAAGCAGACAAAATCCCTGTGAAAATGTGACTGCTCTGTGATAAATGGCACTTAATACAAGTAATTCACAATTAAAATAGTTGCTTTATCCCAATAATTCTGTAAGTCTCTGAATATGAGAAAGAAATAGGCAAAGTGATGAGACATACCAACTGAGCGAGCCAGTTTAGGTGACAATCTTTGCATATGAAGGATAATTTTAATGTCGAATCCACAAAACGTCACTACACACAAAAACAGGACTGTAAGTATGCAAGTAAAGGATGCAGGTAGAAACGTCACCACGAATCCTACGAAACTACCTGCAGCACTATTTGCGTTTTTGAGGAAGAGACGAAATCGGTACCAGTGCTTGTTAGGTGACACTGCTTACACATATTCAACTGCATGCGAAAAAGCAAACGTTTCTTGGATAGTCCCATGGTTAACTTGTCGAATCTATGAATATAGGCTAGGCTCGATCTCAGCCACTGAGTTTTCACTTTCCCCAGTGAACCTTAGCGACCAAAGACTACTGAACACATTTCGTTTTCTATAGTCCTAATCACTGTAGAATCTGGTAACAATAATAACGGAATGGAAGATGCCTTATTAAGTTTTGCGTAAATAGCAATTTCTAACTTCATTTTGCCATTCACGCTCTGTTGAATGGGCCAGAGTGAATTTGAATAAGCGTTCACTAGGTGATTTACGTATTCAACAATTAATTTTACATCTGAAGATATTTATCTGAGCTACATTATATGTAAGGCAAAATTTCACAAACATTATCGATTTGAGGTTCTGGTAAACAATGAATTTTGTAAATGCTATGAAATGAAATAAGATCCTAGTGTGCATTGAGCATAGAGCGCTTAAATCGAACCGGAACCCTTAGAATGACATGATGAAAGAAGATGCGATTACGAAAGAACTGCACAACGTAATATGAGCTTAGTATGCTCTATTAGAGACAGCAACCAGTGTATACTGCATTGGTTTGTGACACGTTATATATTATGAATCGAGGAGGGAGGTAGTAGTGATAGAGCGAGCATGTGATAACTGCAGCACCTGTCAAAGGTTGTCTATGGTTCACTAACACCCGGCCGCTCGGCAGCTAGATGTATGAAATGCTGTAAAAATTCAAGAGATGATCAGTCGTATTCTTGTAGGCAAAAGTTTTGCCTGTTGGGAACTTCAATCTATTTCATTGAACAAATGCTTATCCTTTGGAACGCCTGATGCAGGACACGTGATTTGTGCACAGCTTTGTGCCTTGCAATTACACAATAGAGCAACCAAGAATGCAATATTACACGCATAAAAGGGGAGGTTGAGCAGCCATATTTTGGTAAGCTCAGCCCAGTTTCCACGTCCTCAGCGATAGTCATGCCAAGAACTAGAGTCTGTCTTGAGTTAAAATGCTCTATCTTTGCATAAATTCCTCCGTATTTCCCTGACGGCCATTCGGTAAGCGAAATAACGGTGTGACGCAAAATCTCGCCATAAGATCTGAATCGTTAAAGAATAATATCTTAAAAAATGAGCTAAGAAGTGTGGTTTTTGATAAAATAAGACGTGACTTTCATTCTCGAGCCGAGGACTACAATAAATAGGACCAATCTATAGTTATCACATTGCTTTGCACCTGATTAACATCAAATCCATGCAAACACTCGCATTTTCCGAGAAGATGCAATGCCCTCCTCTTGAGGTTTGCTAAGGTGGTGCGTTTTAGCGACCGTCCGTGGATGCGCGCAAAGTAGGCAAATTAGCATGTCACTGGTTTTGCTCTGAACTCTCTATTGAATTACTTGGGCAGTGTGCATAGTCAAGTGTTCATCACTTTGGAACAAGCAGTGACTGTTCCCATTTTAGGGCATTTCATGAAAGCCCATGTAGCGAAAGCTAGAAAGCGTCTTTGTGGTTTCATCAATTGCCTTGAGGCATGAAATGGCGGTGATGCATTTCACAAGGCAATTGCACTATCATCAGTAAAACCAGTATTTACCTTGGCTATTTTCCTCCTCTCATTACCTACCACTTGCATTCTTTCGATCGTTCTTTGGTTAGTGCTCAACTTATTGCTACCCTTCACTGCTGCTAAGAGAATTGTAAGAATATTCAACGCTCAGAATGACACGAACAAGGAGGTGGCTAATTAAGAAGTGAAATTTGAGAGTCAGCGGATGGATTAAAGTTGCCCCTACCTAAGAGCACATTCAAGGAAGTCATTTTGACTCTTGAAATTAGGGTGCTTGCACTTGCCTTAGTTAACCATCTTACCTTCCTTAACTTTGTCTCCTGGCGTATTTTGTATTGCAATGAGAAAGTAATCAGCACAGGTGCTTCTCGATCAGAAATATCATCCATTCTCTATAATAAAGAAATACCTACCATACTAAGAAAAGATTGCATCTCCTCGCAGCCTTGACTTTAAGCATTTGGAGTTATTTCTAGAACTCAAGTGATCTACTAATATTAAGAAGCTTTGACGAAATACTTCCTTTAAATTAGTAGTAGTGTTGATTAAATGAACATGTTAGACCTCAAATGAGCATGGTAGATGATATAATGAAGCTAAAGTCATCTGCAACAATGAATGATTCGTGTTATAAAGAGCGAAGAAATGGGCAGCAATGCCAAGCACTGTGCGCCCCAGGTTAAGCGTTCATGCAAGAGAAAACACGACGATGCGACCTACCAGATGTGCTACACTAACCATACTGCACGCAACTAAATGTTTAAGATCTGCCAAAGGACGATGCTTTGCTTGCACGAGGGCGATTGAGGATAATGAAGCACGAATAATAAAAATACCTCGAAGTGAGTGTCATGCCAGATGATATGAGCATGGGGATTGTTGTAAATCAACACTGGCGTGGGCTAAAATCACGCACAAAGATGACACGTATGCAAACACTGAGAAATGACATCCAAAACATCGTGCTAGAAAATTCATAGCCTATGAATTTTTTCCAAACTTCAAAGGTGAAATAAAAAACCTAACTGCATAACTCTCTACTTACTTATAAGTTTATTCGCCCTGTTGCGAAACTGGCAAGGACTAAGGAAAATGACGTGTAAAATCAATCAACAATATGCAAGAGAAGAATTTATCACACTGGCAGGAGTTGTGACAGTCGTCGAGGCCTAAAGCCCGGAAAAGCTACGCCTTGGCAGTACTTTAGTTTAACACTTTTTTCCTCCTTCTTACAAACTATCTGCCGATCGCATATTATTTGAATACACAGCGTCAAACCATCTATTTTACGATTTTTAAAAGGATGCCTGAGATTTTCTTGCATTGTCATCTGAACCAAACCATTGGTCCTTTCTTGGTCAATTTTGCCTTCCTAATTCTTTACTCATTTTCCTTAGGCAGTGCTAATGATAGGCATATTTGGTTTGGCTCATTACTTAAATCTCTTTGCAATAGTTCGTGTTTCTTCTGACGAAGTGGAACGTGTAACATCTCCTCAAATGGCTGTAAGTTATGCCTACGAACCTCTGCAGTATTTCAAGTTCGAATTTGTTTTTTCTTAAGGCAGTATGTCTTTACATTTTTATAGTACTCTCCGCTTTCACCTTAGAAGGTGGAGAAATTGACAAGCCACTTTTCCTTTACTTCTCTTGTGCACTCAGCAAAGCCATTCAAATGTATTGGCAAAACGTGAATAACTCGCATTAACGCTTTCCCAGTTCGTAGGCCACACTCAGCGCCATGGCCATTAAAAACACCTGATGCTATTCGCTGAACGCAGCAAATAGGGATTATTTTGCTAAAAATATAAGTCAGGTGCTGATTCATACATCTGTGCCCCTATGTTCCTGTGGCCATGATAAAGCATTTCACTTCCAATTTACGTAGCTGGTGTATGGTATGGGCAAAACGAATGTTTTAGTCATCTCGATGAAACATTTGCGTTTGCACACATAAATCCTTTTATATATCCAAAAATTGCAATGTTTGGCGATAGATGCATCCCTCTTTCGTGGCAGATATCTAAACAAGGTCATCTTCCAAAACGAAATGTGCAATGTGGGTTCCTGGTTCATACAGCAGCGGTTTTCATCAAGCATCCCCTTCCTCTTTAGTTTTATTGCATGCCAATTTTACCCTCACCCAGTTTGCTACTTGTATCTTAATCAGTAGGGCTAAAGAATAAAGATAAATTGCTCTCAAAACATTATTTGCACCTGCACTACTAAGCATACTTTGTGTCAGCTGAAGATCAAAAGGGATAAATCTCAAAAAATGTAGATACTTCGTGATGTTTAGAGATCCTTCAATATATTCTTAGGCTCATATTATATTTTAAATAACACTTAGAGCATAGTGTAATGACGCGTTGCACCTTTGGGTGCTTTTACTTCTTCACAAATCTTAGTCCCCACTTTCTCACCTGCGCCACCACCATGGCAGAATTTTCAGTTGAGGTAACGATCAATGCCAACTAAGTGCCGAGATCTTGGTTTGCTCGACCCTGACAGTGTTTCTAAGCTATTGCGTGAGCAAACTTGTTTCACCTTTGCAGTCGACTACGGCCCGTGGGAAGCCTTCAGTTTTGACTCAGCCAATTCCCTCGTAGCCCCTTTGGCATTGTTTCTCCAACGCATTTTCTGGGCCGCGATATCTCTGACCATCTTCTTGCAACCTCATCATGGACACTTATCTATTTGCAAGAACGCCGTGCCCAAAGTTTTGGCGGAGGAGGCCGCCCTCGTCTCCTCTTTAGCAAAGCATTTTTACTTTGGTTCAAACGAGGCTAAATAAGGCAAGAAACGTGTCCCTTTTGTCATAATCATTGCTTATTTTCATCAAATCTGGCGATATCTTGTCAAAAAGACCCCTCAACTTGATCTCTGTAATCAGACGCATTACCTCCTTCTCCTCATTTTCTTTTGCCTCATTTTCCTGTGACTCGGACTGCAAAACATGCTGCTTGGAGACAACTGCTCTATCTTTAATGCTGCTTTCCATCATTACTGCTAAGAAGAAAACTAAGCAAGCTTTTATCAGATTGGCTTTAAGTCACTTCAATAAGTGAGGTGATCAGCATAACCACAGCTGATACAAGTTTAGCCCTACGAAATGGGTCAAATGACACACACCTAAGCTTCTAGTCAGAGGAAGCTCCTTGCAATAAGTCGGTACAAGCAGAATATTGAAAACGGAGGAATTACAATTTAAGAGATTACGCAACATCACGTGCTGTTGTGAATCCGGAACTCGTTGATTAAATGAAGTACAACATATGCAGCGTGTGAGTGTACCTCTGCAAAAATTTTTGAATTATGTGCAACAAACAGTTCTACAGCGAAGCTCATATTAATTCAGCAATAGCTTCACTCAGCGGTGACTGAGATTGGTTGACAGACAAAACAAGCATGCGTTGAATTTAATTTACGTATTCAAGCCGTTGAAACATTTTAACATATTTGGGGCATAATGAGTGGATGTCTTTTTGAATGACCTTTTGTCCAATTGAAAAAAATCACGCATAAGTCTTCGAAAACTTTATATAATTTTGCTGCATTTTTCGTTTTGTACGTTGGTTAATATATCTACGCAATTGAGCGCCAATTTGCAAGCAACGGTTAAGAAAGACCTTGAATTTGCACGAATATGGTTGCAAAAAGCATTTAGTTTTGTTCATTTTTGTGCTAAATGCTTTATTTTTTCACTTTTGACAAGTTATGGTTTGGCATAGATGTTAGGTAGCAGGGGCTACATAATGTTACCTGAAACCCCTTCCCAACCGAATCTCAGTCGCTTGGACTCAATCCCAATTTGAATCGTGATTATGTGAGTCAGGTTACCAACTCAAAAGTTCTCACCTTTACTGCAAAGCAAAAGATTGTGTTAACAGTGGCATCTAACACACGTGGATCGGTGATTCAGTACAAATGCAATTTCTGTTTCAACGGTCGAGATTAGTTGGGAATAATTCGACCATGTCTCTTCACGAATCATGCCACTAAGGGATGATTATTTAACCAGTTAACAACATGCTTGTATGTTGTAGTTTAAAGGCTTGGCCAAAGCCAGGCTAAATTTGGTATAACTGACTGTTGGTCATCAAAAATTTTAATAAAACAATTGCGCATTTTGCTCGGAAATAGAAGAACTATGCATGAACTCATGGCATCATTTTGACTCCTACTTGGAAAAGATTCACATGCATGCGGATTCGATTACCAATATCGAAACACATGGAAAACGGTTAAGCTCATGGTGTTTTAAAAAGCCACATTCGATTGTAAGAGTTGAGCCAAGATTTCCTTATTTAGTATGACAACTTACGACGGAATTGTACACTGCGAATCCGGTTAAAACACGCCTTAAGGTGGTGCTATGCCAGGTCTACCACTGGGCGTACTGCTACCAAGTGCAAATTAGTCATGTGCACTTTAGCCTTCTATTTCCCTGCAGAACATGCAAATTTACAAGCAGTAAACTTGGACGAAGCGCCATCATGTATTTGCCAAATATCCACCTCAATTGACTGATACAGTGAGAATAAATGGGAGATGCGGACAAGATAGCTGAAAGATAGGTGTTATGAAACATACCTATAGTTGGAGAATAGAACCGATTGTAGACTTCACATTTTTCATTCTTTGTCAGCACTTCCTTGAAAGGTTTAATTCACTGCATAAGCACTCGTAATTTACGCTTTTGAGAGTTTGCATACAATTCTAAAAAAGGACCGCTTTCTTTGTAGTGTCTGAGCTTTTTCATTCTATGTCAGAAAGTAAGTCATAAAATGAGGTTTTACATTGATAAAGTCGAAGGACTTAAAGATGCAGGATGTCAACTTCGTGCACTTAAATGTTTAGATGCTTAGAGTAGGGACCTGTCTTTAACTGGCTTAACAAGTATTGGTGAACGCCCAATCTACGCCCATACAGCCTGCTCTTACCTGGACAATAATCTCGAAGTCTAGAATCTAACTGGTCAGCGTAGAGGAGAAAATGTGGCAAAGGTGGATTTATCACCCACCTATTCAACCTAGAATTCATGGAGTTCCCCTGTAATTTGGTGCACGAATCGCGAATTTTACTTAATGAGTGCACTGCGTTTTGTAACTAAGTAAATATGCTGTAGCGATCTTATCGCATTCGTTTTCGAAACAGTGAACTAAATGCATCTGGTTCCAATGTCTGGAATGCCGGAGGTTTCATCGGTTGTGGTGGATATGCAAGGAACAAAAAGCAAACTTGGATTTGCCTGTGTATTTGGGCAGCTCAGCTGGTTGACTGCTATGACAATATGCCATTTTTGTCGTGCTTTTTATGAATTTAAAACATTTACATGCTTGGGTGTGCGAATCTCATCGCCGAGAAGCCTAACTTTCCCATTTAGGTGGGTCGTACCATTCTGACATCATTAGTTGTTAAAAGAAGGAACTATGGTCAGTGTTACAACACGCAGTCCAACTGGAATGAGTATGCTCGAAACTTGCGCTAATAGACCACTTGAAATGGTAGGTTTTGTTTGTCCCACAATGACTCCTACAGACCCAAGCGTTTAGGTAGTTTGAATCTCAAGGACTCTACCTAAGCTTGATAGCGCCAACTTTGTAAAGTATTGTCAAGGTTTTTCCTACTTTTGTACATTTTATTCACGTTTTTTAATATTGAAGCTCAAATTTGATAATCTATCCAGTCCAAGTGAACAATTTGTGTCGTGGGGAAAGTTGTAATTAAAATCAGGCAAACCTTCCCCAGTGTGGTACACAATAAGTAAAGTTGCTTTCCTGTTTATACAAAAAATGCCGATCCTAACACGAAATGTAGAATGTTGTGTGAAGCCGACCCAAGTTTTTACGCCTTTGAATAGACCTCCTTCAGCCACACACGCAGTCATTTTTAGCCATTTTATATTCAAACAAACCACTTAAAACGTTCCCACATGAATGGGTTGAATGAACGAAAGGAAACAAGAAAGCTCTAAAACAATTAAAATTGAAGCCAATGCTGGTGCCCCATTAGTCTTTACTGGGATAGAGGTGTTCTTTCCGACGCATGAACCGACAGAAAAAATTATCGCTCAATCATTCGATGCAAGCCAAGTGGTGGGTAGTTCAGTGATACATTAGCATATGCACTCACCAATCTGACGGCCATGTAACTGAGCCAAATAAGCTTGCAGTCATCCGCAATAGTTGAGAATAGACGAATAGACGAATCCATCATACACCCCATACACTATTGCTATCTTGAGACTTGAGCTAAAATTAGGACACATATATGTTCGTTTACTTAACCCTAATTATCATCACCATATGAGTTTTCCCAGCCGCACAATATGTGCTCTTCGAATTCCTCTTCAAATTCGGATGTCACATGAACGCTAAGGGTTATTTAGCAATTCATGACAATTTTCATTGAACCGGATCTTGTGTGGTAAACAAATCTAGAATGCAAACAAAATGACTGACCATTAGACGACGTTCCTTGGCCGAGGTGATTGGGTTCACTTGTAATTTCTGAGTTGCGACACTTATATTTATTAAATGAGTGCAGCATACGAAGGTGTCATCAATCCAAGACTTGGAATGCAGTATTAGGCCATTCATGGAGGCAAAACTTAACTTTGGTCACCTTAGGATTATGGCGCGAACTATTTGCTTCATCCACGATGTGAGTGATCACTGAAGCCAGGTGGTCTGCTGCAGTTTGTGCAATTCAAAACCCAGCGGAAAGTGGTACTAAGCATATTTAACATGATCATGTGCTACAAATGCTAGCTGAAAACATAATGGCTAACAGAGGGTATGATCAGGCTCTCAAGGCACAGTGAGTGTCTCTGTCCCAGTCCGCACAGCACATTTTGCAATGCACTCCCGTTGTCTTTTCATTCCGCCGAATTCACTTGTCTTCCCGCTCGATTGAGTAACCGCCTCGAGTCTCTTATCATTGCTACGGCATTCATCTTTTCCTACAGTTGCTTGTCCTGCTTATCTTGCATGAAGTTTTCATGCATGTAGGTTTACTTAAGGAAGTTTTTTCTTTTCCACTCTACTCATTGGGCTTTGCGCATACCCTTCATCCGTCAGTGGTACGTATTTAGTGCAACATAGCTGACGAACTTAAAGTTGAGTAGGTAGCTTAGTGGTTTCTCTATGTTGGTCATGTTTCTGAATACATAACTTTTGCTGTTCTTTTGTAATAAGAGTTTCATGCCAGGAGTGTAAATGCTAGCATGCCAAATTCACTACAATTTTCTTTTGGTTTAATCCTATTTTAGTAATGTCTGAATTGATGGGAACCAAGGTTTGGGTGAGTTGGCATTTTATGCAAAGCTTAACGATAATATTCCAATGAGAATTGTTTAAGTGTACAGCATGTGCTTCATGCCGAATCTGACTGCTTGAGTCTTCCCATGCCGGAAACTATTGGCGTCATGGGACTCCACTTGTACCGCGCAATGCTTGTCAGCCCTCCAGTTTTGCTTATTTCTTCAGCAAAAAATCTCCTAATGCATCTCGAGGCTCTCGCTCTTTCTTCTTCTAATTAATTTATCCTTTTTTTGCAAGCTAACGCAACATCTTTGGGGCAAAGGGTCTGCTTGCTTGGAGCTGATGTACTGGAAATGTAATTTTACGCCTTTTAAGCGATAGAACAACTGCTTTTGGGCCTATAGTAGCTTACTCACAATAGCACACTTCGCCCGAGGCAGACAACAGCAGTAATGACTAACTTCATTGTGGAAGGCATTATTGCCAGTAACGTAAGATACATCAACGATTAGACGGAAGCCTGGCTTGTAATCTCGTCCACGGTTTCGTTGACTTCTAAAAATGTGATAGATCAGTTGGGTCATTTTTGGACAGCTGCTTGAATAAAAGCGCTTTGCTAGTGCTTTCCGCCCTCATGCAGCTAATACTTCTGCTACAATCATAAAGCACTTGCACGTTATCTTTTAGCCTCATCTTAATCGGAAAGATGATGTGTGAACACAAGTGGCACGCTTCTGTAGTATCTGCGCGTTGTTACAATAAAATACGCTCAAGGGACAGTCGTAATTCCAGGGTGGCAGTCACTTGTCAAACCAAAAGAGCAAACACTGCTTCTGAAGGCGAGCATTCAACTTCGCAGTGCATGTCATATTCATCGCAATGAGCTAATAAACTGAAATGCTTGGAAATAAACCAAGGTAACGTAGAACAAAATATGCATTGGCAGTAAGGCCGATGGAAGGATCTCAAATGTTTACCATAATTTATCAGGCACATATGCATGCTAAGGTTACTTTTACAAAGTTATGGATGCCGAACGCCCTCTCTCGTGACTAGGAATGGTGGCAGTGGTCTCGGTATGAGTCAAGTATCAACTAAGTGACAGCCATGTTCGAGGATGCGGCCTTTAGCGTTCAGAAACCATACAAATGTGTCCTACTCCCCTCTTCCATGCAATACCTTTAGGCACTACAAAAAACTAAGCAAATTTTAAATGTTGGGTAGTCAAGGGCATTAAAAAATAACTGTGGCTTTTGTTATGTGCATAACAAAAGACTAAAATATAATTTTGAATCGGCTTACCCGGGCTTGAAACAAAGGCGAGGCAGAGCACCAAACTGCGTCTTTAAGTTTTAAATTAGCTTCGATGCCACTCATCGTATATACGGGACACACTAAGTTTTTGCAGGTGGGATTGTAAACTCAAGTAAATGATGGCAACAATCGCACAAAAACCCATTTCAAACCTCGCTCTTTTATTCCTCCATATCCCGTGTGTTTTACCACAAACACGCCTACATAAGCGACACTGAGCAGAACAAAAATCAACAATAAATTCGAAAACTCGTCATATATCGGGGCCATATATTCGTAAAGCAAATNATTTTTGGTGTCGTAGGAGCAATCTAGTGGTTCCGCGAGGCGCTATGCAAGTCGGGCAATACGCAGGCAGGACCACTAAAAAGCATTAAAAATGTGAAGATTAATGACTGCCGAGAAATGAACTTAGCCTAGTTGGTTTGTTTATTGTTCACATTATTGGTATTTGGACGAAAATGTGCTGATTTGCTTTATACGCCTCATTTACTAGTAACTATAGATAAACAGTGTTGTCCATACGCCATTTGTACGCATGTATCTATGGGCACAGATATGTATTTGCACAGAGAAGCGCATCATAAAATTAAAAGGCGCCTACTTTGATGTTGGCAAAACAGGTGTGCCCGGTATACGGAGATAGTCGCGAATAACCTGTGGCACCACAAGCATCTGTATATATCCATTTTGGTGAAGAGGAAGGTGAGTTGCGCAAGATGTCGCACCAGAGCTGACTGAGCTTTTAAGGTGAATGCATCGCAACGGCTAGATCGGTCTTCAGCCTTGCATGTGATCAAAGTGCAGGGGAGCGAAATTCACTTAGTAGGTCAAATACTGTGAGGAATTCAGGCACTTGAGCAATGTGTATCGGACTTCGCTTTCCTTCTCGTTACGCCTTGAAGTTGCTGGCTGTTTTCGCAATTCAGCTCCATATTAAGAAGCACGAAGATAAATTATCAGGAGACCTTTTGGTGCACTGATATTCCAATATACTTAATGCAGGGGAGCGAAATTCACTTAGTAGGTCAAATACTGTGAGGAATTCAGGCACTTGAGCAATGAATCAATTTTACGGTCAGAGCCAACCCTATCATTGCTTACATAGCTTTTCCGCTGCACATTTATAATCTCGAAGCAGTGAATATGATNCACCATGTTAACAAAGCAACTCTCAATCAATTTTACGGTCAGAGCCAACCCTATCATTGCTTACATAGCTTTTCCGCTGCACATTTATAATCTCGAAGCAGTGAATATGATTTTCTTACTAGATCGTCAGCAGCGATGAGATGACATAGAGTCAATGAGAGACTTTCTAAAAACTTACAAGTTTTGCTTACACAGTGGCATACAATCACCTCCTACTCAAACAATACATCCTT
>LWMK02000537.1:0-47613 GCA_001693075.2 Taenia saginata
TGGCTACTCATTTACCCATGCACGTGCCTTCTGATACATTTCCTTATTAATTTATTTTTCCTACGGGACTGGTCGACAAATATTCCGAAGAGAGCTCAAGGGCGACCACTACTTCACATTTTTATGTGAGTACTGCAGACGATTTATTAATGGGTACTCATCCCAATATTTACTTGACTCTAGCCATTCAACTCGACGTTCCCTTTATGTAAAGAACCAACTTCGTATTACCATGTAGCACGTCTTCATTTCATAACCAAATGGCATAGGGTTTACTGGGAAAGGGGATGTCTCTCAGGGTGCCCATTACAAGGCAGACCAAGTAGAATTCCACACCAATTTCACCATTCACGCAGGTGTCAGTGCCAAATCTAAATGCCTCTGCTAAAGATCTTGTGTTCCAATGCCTTGTCTTGCCCAAAATTTCCAGAAGCTGCCTTCCACACAATCACTAGTGTCGACAATGGCAAGTGTACCATCGAGCTCGCGTCAAGGTAACCTAGGCTAGACATAGGCGAGCTGATCCTGCTCTTCAATTGAATAGCATCAAGTATGAGTTTAGGCATGGAGTTAAGAACTGTCTCCTTAAAGGCCAAGGCAAATCATTGCGTCGAATAAAAAAATCATGCATGCTTCGACGCATTGAATGAGTGAAAGAATGGGATGATCGCCGTCGTGCTTCCCTTTGTCTCATTCCAACTACTTGTCTTAAAGTTAAACATTTGCACACTGACGTCTCCTTTCCACGAAGGAGCACGTCAACTTGCCCAATCACTCTACTACCTCCATGTTTGTCTACACTGACTCTCATCTTTCCAATGCTTCTGCCTCCCCCGACGCTTCCCTGTGGAAACATCGCGTTAATTATTAGAGAGTGCCGTGAGGACCAGTGGTAAGATCGGATCTGTGTGTGCACGCTCAACTGGTTGTGTGTAGACCTAGACTTTGCAGTCATGTCTCGCGCGATTGGTGCAGCTACGATCACAACAGTCGGCGTCTTAATCGAATAGACGAAGCCGATGACAAAGTGCGACTTGGAGACCTGCACGAATGGAGCACATTGGCACACAGTGTCTAATCCAATTGCTACCAAGGACCTCCTTGTCACAATTTCTCAAATAAAGCCACTTATGGGGTGGCAAAACGATGGTGCGGGTAAAATACGAGTCGCGCGTCAACCGACTTAACGGGAGTTGGTTGAAACGGCACTCCTTTTAATCTTTTTCAGGACACAACAAAAATTCGTCATTGAAATTGGAATCGTGATGGATGGAAGGAAGGAAGCACGAACAATCCAACATCAGTTGCTGTACGTCCACACACTCAATTGCAAAATGTGCCTCGAATTATTCATTTGTCGACGTTTCTAAACCAAATTAAGCATCGGTTTTAATGGATCAAATGAAAGCTGGCATTCGAAGGATCGCTTGTTACATTCATCAATTGCAACTAATGTGCTGACCCACTCGAATCACTGTTCCGCAGTTCCTCCTTTAGTGGATCACAGCTTTCCCAGTACCGTCGCATAACTCTCTCACCACTGGAGGCCTAAGCCACAAGTATAGACGTCTCGTAGCCCTTCTTCAGTAAGGACAATAATCATTATGTAAATGGGGAATGAAGTGACAAAATGTGACATGCTGTGGCGCTTCATTTTTCCATTAAATATCTGTCCAAGAGGGCTAATAATTTGGAGAAAGCTTGTTAAATAGGTAGATGAGGATGTGGTTTGGTAAGTGCAGAGACAGAAAAACAACTTGGAGTAGATTTCGCCACACAGAAAGCCAATTTCCAAAAGGATTGCAGGACTTTTGGACACACACTCTCGGTCATTTCTGCCCATATTTTGGGCGAATTTCGACCCACAAGATTCAAGATCCACTCATGGCAGGCATGAGTAAGAGGGCCATAGACACCGGCCAGCCTCATGTGGACCACTAAGTGACGGTTTGATTGACGTTGTTGTTTGGCCTGTAAGAAAGCAATCCTATTAACGCCTAATACAGTTTTGACTAACCCATGCTTCAGTTGAGATGCAAACGGTTGAGCGTTCTTGTGTAAGCTTAGTTCATCCTTTATGACCAAGTCCCATTTATTCCTTGGGAGTGTTTTAATAAACAAAATTGCCACCACTTTGCTTTAAGAGGGGATAAAATTTGAAGCAACCAAAGAAGACTTAGCACAGCATCAACACAGTCAATTCGAATTACTATTTGCACCCATTCTGCCAATTTGAGGATCAGGACTGAGGATACAATCGTGGCTTCTGGTGGAATACCTCCCACCACCCGATCATCAACTCATTCCCCAGAACGATTGTGCATTGTTTATTTTAATCACCTATGCACTCATGCATCACAGATCGCAGATCAAAACCTAAATTCAGCAGTCAAAACAATCTGTGTTCATACTGGAAGCAAAACCTTCAGGCCAAAGACTCCAAGTCATGGTAAATCAACAAAATGGTAGGAACATCGTTGAGCTGAATGCCAACCTGACCCACACCAGCGGTGCTTCCATGCCAAGTGCCATTTGCTAGCCACTGTTGGGGCAAATTTATTTATAGGAAGACTGAAAACTCTCCCACCCTCTGCGTAACCTCAGCAAATGACCCAACCAATCACAAAAGCCGTCATCGAGGACGGTTGGGGATTGCACAAGTTGTAGGCTTTTCCAGCATTTGCTCAAGGCTGGTGCGACATAGCGAACGCTAACAGGAGAATTATCGGATAAGATAGGGGCATTTGTATTAACTGGAAGATCTGACTCACTAATACAAAGTGTTTCTCAACGAAGACATCTCTTGTAATTGGAGGGCTGTGTGGTAGAAGTAAATAGGCTAGCACGTATGCAACAGGAGATCACCTCAATGCCACCAGATTGATTGTGTAAGTATACATGGAAACGGGATGAATGGTGGACCTACTCTGTTTGAGACATAACCTAAGACAGAGCTACGTCGCAGGTTGAAGTGGGAAAGTTGGCCGTTTCGTGTCTTTGTAACTGTGGATGTACAAAATTGAAGCACCCACTGCATGCCTGGCGAGGCAATTCTTGGTGCCACAAATGTGTTGGAAAATTATCCACAAACGCGCAGCACTTAGAAATGGAGATAATTGAAAGCGAATGATGGTATGCCAACTGTGAATGAAAACTGTGCTAATCGCAGCCTACTTGGCACGGTGATGGTAACATGTTCGCACACGCGGTGCTACTGTGATTTCTCATGGTATGATCACCAGTATTCGAACTTGCACTATACAACTGGCTGGGAGCATGTAAAAGCAGGCAACGTGGTGTTAGCACTTCGAGGTTCCATCGTAAAGTGATTTGCTTAAATCGTTTGAACATGAGCTCGTCCTGTCTTTTTATTACTTTATGGTGGAGAACTTATGCCACAAAGGCGAGGACGACGATGACCTGAAGAATACCACAATATCAAGCTGATGGGACGCGATATCGAAGCAATTGTAGCTAATAAGAAAATTTGTGAATGTATAGAGTGAGAGTTTGATAGGCCTTAAATCGAGAATCCAAATGTGCAACAATAAAGTCTGTTGTGTAATAAGGCTGAATAGCAGTAGAGCATTCGAACCGTTAGTAATGAATGGCCAAATGATAGCCTGAAGGTGATCAAACCCACGTCTCCATTGTCTGTTTCAGCAAGGTACAAAATAACTGGGAATTGAGCCCACATAGTATCTTTTTAATGGTGAGAAACACAATCAGCCATTTCCACCTCTGGTAGTATCGTGCCTTTGTTACCAAAACTCCCGCTCTTCTTTATATTTGACTCTTTGGATGTTTAATGTTCATGCAACACGATGAAAAGGTTATGCATAGCAAGGGATAATGCATTACTCCTACAAACTTTTGCACTGCGAAGGATAGATCTTCTCATGGGCAAGTTTTGACCTTTGCGGTATTTCCTTCGAGGTCTTGCATTGCGTTGGCATTAGGGATTGTGGAAGGCTTATTTCGCACAGCCTAAACTCGCAACGAGTGGCATGATTTTGGGAAACAGACCTCAGCCTCGGTTGCTGTTTGCCCTCCAGCACTTGGAAATCGCGCCTACGATGGTACTACACATCAACACCTAGAAAGCAAGCATAAGGTTAGAGGTTGACCTTGACACCTTAACTTCGATTCGCAGGCAATTGCAGGTTGTTCATCACTATCACCATATAATTATTCATTACCATTTTCAANAAGGTTAGAGGTTGACCTTGACACCTTAACTTCGATTCGCAGGCAATTGCAGGTTGTTCATCACTATCACCATATAATTATTCATTACCATTTTCAAGTTACTCAAAGCGCTTTAGGAACATCTGCCTCAACTTGACGAAGCGAGTCAAGTCAGAATCGCAGTCATCGGGATTAACTGGCGTGACTTAGCATGAAACTTTTAGATGTAAATAAGAGGAATGCAGAGCATAGCAAAGAGTGCAATGCACACAAGGAGGACAGTCGAAACTTCTTCACATGGCCCTGCAAATTACGAGAGATATGGACTTCTTTGACCACCTAATGAATTGGCTAATTCACCTCTGCGGCTGGAAGGGAGAGTCAGTCCTGGAAGGCGCTGTGTGATGTGAAGCGGTAATTAGAAGACTTACTTACCACGTCCGAGAAGTCATCGCCTCTATCACACGCAGACCTTGTTGATGGCGCCTAGGGAGGAGCAATTCATGAAGCATTAATTAACTGCCAAGCGCCTTGAAACGCTATGCTCTCACTTCCCTTTAGAATGCTGCAGAAAGTTCTGCCACCTCCGCAGAACAATTTGAATCCCTGCCTTAGCGGGCACTCAGCACTATGGCTCAAAGCTTTGGTGATTGTAGCGATAACTAAAGGGAAATGAAAGAATTGCCAAAGTTGAGTTTCCCGCTTACATCTCAATTAAAGCATGATTTCATCTCTTGCACCAGTCCCATTTTCCGCTAAAATGAGCTAAGGTGGTCATGGAAAAGCCTGAGAATTATCTGCATAAAATGCGGGGATTCTGGTGCAAAAAGGGATACCTAGACAGGGACAGGTTCAAAAAAGTCTAGCGTTGCCAGGTTTCAACAGATTTGAAAACTCTCCGAAACAAATAATTACTCAGGGGCGAGATTTCACCAAATTCTACAGAAGACACGCTAAAGGCAACATTACCTCGATAACTTGCTCGCGGTACCATCTTCACATCAGGCTACAGCCAAGATCAGCGATCATAAAAGGACGAAGCCTGCATAGTGATGAAAGCTATGTTTTACAGGCAATAAATACTTCATCATGTCATCTTGCTTTCTATTTCAGCATTACACACGCTCTACTCCCTCATTTCATTCTTGGAGAATTCTATTTAATGAACGCGATTTGAAGATAGTAAGAGGTTAAATTGGAACAATGTCTCGACCGGCTCTCGCTAGCGCTGAATCATCACTCAGTGCCAATAATACGGGCGCATTATACGAGTGGAAGGCCGGCACTCCCTGGACAATTCAGTATTACTCACTTCAACATCAGCAGACAGGAGGTCAGAGGACTAATGACAAGGAGTCGTCTTTCACCTGTGACCTTCTGAAGAACATCAATAAACCCATTTCCTGTCACATGCCTACCATGTTGTCAATATTGGCTGAAGGAAAGTATCACATAAAAGACCAGCAATTACCTTGCTAAACAGGTTGAAGACAGTTAAAGTTCCTTCCAGTGTTATAGTGCTTATCATTCTGCTCCATCAGACTACTTTTGTGGATTTTACTGCTCTATCTTTTTAAACGAGTAAAATGCTAAATGCAGATCGGCTGAAATCAGTTTGTTATAAAGACTATTCCGATTCCTTACTACTCACACTGAGGGCGCATTTCCGTGGCCCACATGGGGACCGACAGAATGACCATCTTAACCATACGTGGTACTTATACCAGGAAAGGGGAGCACTTGTCGAGAAAGCAGTGTCCCAAAATCCAAATTGAACTTAAAGGCCTTCTCGTAGCAAGTGTTCCCATATTTTGGTGATAACTGACTGCTCACTTTATACTAGCTTTTGCGTGATAACTTTTATCGACCAAGTAAAAGGATAGGAATTTTCATAATGCCCCATCCAATAGAAGTAGCTTCATATTTACCTGATATAACAACTCAAAACTTGAATAGTTCGGCCGTTCTCAAATTGTGAACCAATCAACAGGTCAAGTGTGCTCTTCACCGCAAGCAAAATGACGAAAAGGCAAAAAATACTATGATTCACCATTCGTAAAAAGGCACTTGGGCTAGCACATACGATGTGCCTAAGACAGTGATATTTTACTTGTATTTAACTTTTGCTTAATAGTGGTTAAATTGTTGGTGAGTCCCTTTCGCGACTTCCCTGAATACAGAAGAAGACATAACACGTACGTGT
Organism: Taenia saginata; assembly: GCA_001693075.2. Taxonomy (NCBI): domain Eukaryota; kingdom Metazoa; phylum Platyhelminthes; class Cestoda; order Cyclophyllidea; family Taeniidae; genus Taenia; species Taenia saginata. Next base: position 6,392 of record LWMK02000537.1, read on the forward strand.
TTGGCAGACAACAAGGAATTGGTCCTGCTGGCATGGCTCAGATGCCAGCCCACTCTGCAATGCGGATCTCACCAACCCGATTCGTCGTAACAGAAACAAGAGTCAAACGAGCACCAAAACATTACGACTACGGTTTAATCCAATAAGTGGAAAGTAGAAAATGCCTTTGGAATGTGAGGTAGTGAAAAGGAATATACTCTAATTTTCTTCACTTCTCCCTTTTCCTCTTTTGGGCGTGTCACACCATCCATAAAAAATAAGTGAGTCTTCTGCAATGCAATATTTTCGTCAACCAGTTTTTTTGGAAACGTCTACTAATAATATTTGTTTAAAAATCAAATCTAACCTTGCAAAAAACAAGTGAGAAGCAAACAACCTCCTTATTATCTTCAAAAAGTATGTTAGCGGTCTTTGTTTTCTTAGCCGCATTTTCAAATTAACACCTTAACCTTAAATTTACTTTGAAAAAAGCCAATCCTTTATTAAAAACTTCAACCTAAGAGCCGGTTAACTCTTATTTTGCATTTTCACGGTTTAATTTTTACTAACTACATTTGCCTTGTTATAGCGTCCCATCCGTGCGGCATTTGGATATTCTCAAGGTCGTCACCATCCCCATCTTCAGAAGCAAAGTTCTTCATCGTAAGGTAACAAATTGACAGTGCAAATTAATTTTTAAATACTTTACATGAATAAATTAATATTAGGTATTGCGAGAAATTACACTGCACAGTCTCTACCTGTTTTTAGCCTACGCAGAAATGCAACGCCATGTCTTTATTTTAGCATTAATGTCCAAATCAACCATTATTAGGTTACAAAAGTAAGTCGCCTTGCCGAAAATTTACTGCCTACTTTTCTAACGCAAATGTGCAGGATCTGGAATGCAGCTATTAATTTTATATCTGGTGCCTACCTTGCATCATTTCCGTCTTAACAAGCACTTTGTGCAAGTCCAGCCTCATGGTAACGTATTTTAAGTTGTTTCTGATTTAAAAATTTTATTATCCACCTGAGCCAAAAGGCGCGTCAAGCGAATTCACTTCTGCTTAAAGTCCAATATTAACAACTAAATAAAAGATTTACTACTCTGCAGACAAAGCGGTTGAAAGGTCAGCAGGCAAAAGTAACCTTTGGCATTGAGAAGACACAAAAGGCTCCAGGCGCACTAGCGGATGCTATTCAAGGGATTTAATAAACTACTCCCCACGTAGTTGCCCAATGGTAGTACTAGCCGTCACATCTACTTAAAAGTAGCGCGTACTGACATGACAACGTGACAGCATTTTAGAGCCGCCTCACGGAGGAAAAGACACTACGGGTTTACTCAAGCTGAAGTCAACCTTCTCGCCTTCTTGGTATACATGCTGCTGCAAAAAGTGGTTGCAAATATCTCGTCTTTTCCCAGGCACAGCTTACCATTTCAAATCCACCCACCCAACTGCCTACAAGTCACACGTTCTCTACCTCCTAAAGCCGTTCTCAAGGCTAAGTAGTAGCATTTCACCTTTCAACAAATCACGACACACTCAACGGTGAAATGGAAAAACAAATCTAGACTATGATTTAGAATGCACTCATTACCTGTGCCAACAAACTGTGATCCAACATAATAAAAACATTTCCACACCTGTTGAGGCAAAATATGCCACAGCCGTCACCTGGTCATGCAAATGAGCCGAATGCGGCAAGAGACATCATACTCGAACAGAGTACATAGAAGTGTATTTACCATACCAACGACACACCCCACGAGCGTACAACGACGGGACAAATAAATCGCCCCATCACCAAAATCCGTCATTCAACAAACCAACGCATTACATAGTCCACTTCGCCTTGTCCAACGCCGTCCTCCGTGCTCTCCTCGGCAAGGCTACTGCGTCGTCAATCGCCTCATCCCCATGGTGTGAGCTAGTTCCCTATGGGATGGGACAATGTGCTAACCATCACGCGTTCTCATGACCAGTGGAGGAAATGCTGGCCTAAAAGCGGAAAGTCAAACTCCTGCCAACGATGCCACAACACGACAAATATGGTGACCGAATAATTAAGCTTTGATATAGCTTCCGGTCTGAACTCGACTGGCACGTCGCAAGCATACAAATACAAGCCCAACCACCTGTCTCAGACGGCGGAAATACACTCGCCACCATCATCTGGCAGATGACCGCTAAACAACACACTCACACGAGAATCCAGAAACCACACAACTTTATGTGACATAAAACGCATAGGCAAGAATCTGCGAAAGCAAATGGAGCATGAAGTCATTGACCATTTTCCGTTTCTCCTACAAGTTAATCACACTCGGACAATAAGTCATCCCACTCACTGCAGCACTCACATGGGCGCCATTGAAATCGCCTCATGCGTGGATACGCGTCTACAGATTGCATCTCAAGCCTCAAACATTAGCCAAGCGATTATCGAAAGTGGCAATGAATCGTACAGAGAATCGTGCTTACATAAAAAAGCCTCATAGTGTAACCACACTTTCATCTACTCAACATTTGCTACATACCGGCTCCATCTCATACCGTAGTGGTCAAGGCGACTATACCTAAACATCTTAGATTGAAAAAAGCCAAGGAAAGCTAATGAAGGCAAAAAGATAATAACATCTAATTCAACCAGCACAACTCTCTTGTTTCGGTCTCGTGTGGCACTCACACACCGCACTCAGTCGTTCATAAGCCCACCAGGCACAAGGACGCGTCGCTTATTTCCAGGATGAGCGATTCGTCCACATTAAGCAAAGGATCTTTCGGCAGAATCGATAGGTCGAATAATCGCAACGTCACAGCTCTCCACGACGACGTCAAGTTCGGAGGCGCCCAATGCAGTCTCAGTGGCTTTCCATGGGTCGGCTTCTACATCCGCATTCCTCCCTGGCATTTCCACCGTCGACAACGATAGACGTTGCTGGTGGCTTGATGTGTCGGGGATGCTGTTGGAAAGCTTCCCATAAACAGCATTGAAGGCAGTGGCGGCGGGGAGACGAGTGTTAGTCAGTAATACTGCTCATCACAAACATCCACCATTCTTCAGAGGCTAACAAAATCAACATAAAAATACTCTGCTGGCAAGTTCCACTTGCAATGTGCGAGCTTCAGAGTAGAAATTGACACCTAGTGATGTCCACTAATGACTTCATGCTTGGTAGGTTTTCCACATTATAACAGCAAATGAGGCCCCACTTGCCATGAAAACCTCTTTTATAAACCAACTCGCAGCATAGGAAGTCACGGGGACAACTTAAATCAATCCCTTCCACAAATGCTCAGCATGACAAACAAACGTGAGTGTTGTCAATAGACAATGAAAGCTCATCCAGCTTTTCTTCGTGAGTCATGTCCAATAAAAAATTTTACACACATAGATGCGCATTTCGAAACACACGTGTACATGTAAATGACTACCAATTTGTAGGTTTCATGCATTAAATACTGATTACCTGCAAAATAGCGTAAAAAATGCATCTATTCACACAATGAAATGTAAATAAATGCTGCAATGAAGAATACACACTTCGAGTCGCGAAGGTAGGCAAACATTACTTCAGCAAAAAAACTCTACTACATTTAATTAAAAAATTGGATTAATTCACCTTAATTTCTCTATTTCAGCACTAGCACAACCATTGTCACAACCCACCATCCTTCCCGAAGGGGACAGTAAGCCTTCATGCTATGCCAACTCTAATCTCGCACTCGTCTCGTCACTCCAGCCTGCATCCATGTAATTATCCAATGATTATGCCAAACGATGTGAAGCCTATCGCAATGCCAGTAAACACACCGGTATCGTCCACGACATGATCCATATCGCAGAACCAGGGAGACGCCTGCCCAGGTGACTCGAGAATCTCGTACTGCCTACCATCCCACAGAATCTTCAAGTGTCGGTCCGTCATCATTGTGAGTTCCCGATACTTGAAAGAAGAGAAAAGGAAGGCCTAAAGTGAATTTAAGCGCACTGTAGAGCTAAAAACGCAAGTGTAACAAAAATGCCTCAAAAAACAAACATTCAAGACGCCCACGAGGTGCGGCTTGCGTATTGAGGCAATCGTTCCCAAACGAACAGCTACAGACCTCCATGTAACCATTCTTTTGCTTCTGGATCTGCCTCAAACACCAATTCATATCAAAGCTGAAACAACGACTCAATAACTATTTGGGCCCTACATAACACGTTTCGCAAAGATACCATCACCATGAAACCAAGGTCACAAAGTTAACAAGCAATTAAATTGCAAAGCACCCCATGCCCCCGATATCTATTCTACCAACATGAAAATCGTAGTGATTAAAATAACTGACATAAAAATGTAGCCCACGTCGGCAAGCTACAACCCATTCCAACCTGCGAAAATCGTAAAGCAATATACAGGACTAGATACACATCCGATGCTGCTAGGTTATGCTCCTGTTCTTAGCACATGACACTCCTCTAGAAACATACAGTTCCCCAAAAGCAAAGGTTAAAAACATTGTTCGCACCAGTCTTAGCAAAACGCACACTGGAACTACCCAAATTTGATGCAATCAAAGCCTCTCAGGCTGGTATCCAAGCCGTCAAAAACTACCCAAGACCCTGTCCGAAACGAAATTCAAAGTAGCCACGATCAGCTATTGTCTTTCTAAACTACTAGTAAAGTGTTTGGTTTGGCTGACGTGCATTTAGTATTTAACAAAACACCTACAATCTAAGAATCATGCGAATAAAACAGACATGTACATAAATATTTGTGTTTTTTTTGCAGAAGTTAGATGATTAGCGCTTGTATTTAAAAGGTAAATTAAAGCATTAAGTATTCAAGAAAATCAATTAAGCATGATATAGATTTTGCGCATTAGTTGTAAAAAACTTGGTTTGATAATTAATTTTAGCCAGGTAGATGTAGCGTCCCGAGACTCCCTTTGAGGTAAAAGAAGGCATGGTACTGGGGGTAGAATACATGTATTCTGGAAACAGAGGGCTTGGAGGCTGCTGGCACGGCCCGGAGGCCGACCAACCGGCTCAGTACAATATGGCCACCCAAGTCACCGAAACCGACAGTTCAAACAAACAAAGTATTACATAGAATTCGCGAAAAACTTTCGAAACAAAAGGCAAGTTTAGGCTTTATGTTTGGCCTTTTTAAATACCTCTAGGTACCTCCACAATGCTGTCGTGATGCTTTGTTTGGACCACTGGCTTCGGTCACTTTGGTAGGCATATTGTACTAGCCGATTGGCTGGCTTCTGGGCCAAGCTAGCATCCCCAATCCCTCTGTTTCCAGAACATATGCAATCTGCCCTGGTACTGTCTCCTTTCACCCCAAACGAATTCTCGGGACGCTACATTGGTGGCAGCGGAAAGCAAACCTGAATTCGGTGGATCTCTATCCTGGTCTATACCGCTTGTGGCAAACTTGAGAGGTGTGATGGGAGAATCTTTGACATTCCATAACAGAAGGGCTGAGTTCGAAGTCCATCTTCGGCATCTCCCTCGCTCTCGTATTCTGCAAGGAAGGTATTAACAACTAAGTCGGCACTAGCCGTGAACTCCAAGTCCAGTGCAACTGCCAAGGGGGACGATCGACATTGTGGTCAAGCCTCCTCCGTAAGCTCTGTCTCAGGATGTCGGGCAACTCGCCTCCATTCGCCAAAATGTGTATCTACAGATGTAGAATGTGCAGGATGCCATTCAATGGCATCGTCTCATGCTTTGCACACTTGCATCGCGTGAATCCTGTTCCTACGAAGCCCGGTTGTTCCATTTGCTCGGGGTTCCACGCCACTCTCGGGTTTATCCATGGCACCGAAAAAGTCTAGAATCACAATATGTGTTGCATGTATCTCGACCTATTCGACAACTTCGATTCATACCCCCATCTCTCATTGGGACACATTATAGTGAGAGAGGTGGATTCAGAAGTACGCCTTTGATTCAACGAGTGCTATAGAATTGATGGCACAGCAAGAACACATGCGCTCGGATCTCGGTGGCTAAAACGGTTAGCTAATGGATGTTTCTCACAGCACTGATTACGTTGTGATGGTCAACACAGGAGGCTGACCAAGGGGAGCGACGAGGACGACGCTCGAAAGAAGAGAGGGGCTGTGTAATGCTTTGTTTGTTCGAACTGCCGGTTTCGGTCACTTAAGTGGACATATTGTACTAGCCGGTTAGCTGGCCTCCGGGCCAAGTCAGGAGCCCCCAATCCCTCTGTTTCTAGAATATATGCATTCTATCCTAGCACTATGTCTTCCTTTACCTTATAGAAAATCTCGGGACACTACAGGTGCTTTTGATTTAATGATGATGTAGCGTCCTGATACTTCCTCGAAGGCAAAGGGGAACATAATACTAGGGCAGAATGCATATATTCTGGAAACAGAGGGCTTGGTGCTGCTAGGCATAGCCCGGAGGCCAGGCGGCTCGACTAGTGCAATATGACCACCCAAGTGACCAAAACCGGCAGTTTGAACAGGCAAAGCATTACGTTTGCTTTCACGCATTCAGGTAAGTGTCATAATTTGTTCCTCTTCCTTGGTGCATGATGCTTTACCAAGATGTACATAACAGTTCGAGTTACTTTCAAATGTCAAGCCCATGTATTTTGCATCAGGTTTGTTAAGTGATTTTCTACTACCCCAGAACAAAACTGCCTGCATAAAATTGGTTCTGTGTTGATTTCTGGCTGTCCGAGAAAGAGGAATTTTATTCTTATTGGAAATAGAAAGGAGGAAACATTATTTATCAAAAGGTGTGGAAAAGGGACACCACCAATGTGCTCATCTTCGCCTTCTGCCAATATCCATCTGCCTAGGTGTTAATGGGAGAGTAGCTGTCCCATAGGTAGGCGAAGTGTACAAAGCATTACCAAAATGTTATATTTAATGGAGCGTATGCAGTAGTTATCTGCTGTTATGCTGTTTTACTACTGTGAATAATTAATGACCACCTATTAATTAATTAATGTTAGCATTTGCATATTTACCGCGACATGCAGTTGTGAGTGTTTGCATTATATATGTTTCCTTCCGACACCTATTAAAGCAAACACGCATTCATCAATTTGCATTTCGGCAATCATTCGCATGCTGGTATATTTATGCCCACCTTAACACTGTTAAATTCTGATGGTGCGCGTAGAATGGACAGAAATGGAGGAATGCCTCAGTATATAAGTGGACGAAGGCGAAGTGTTGGCTAGCCGATACAACGGGAGCATAGACGTGCGGATGACTTGCGCTACATCATCATCCTCATCTGTCTGTCCACTCTCGGGCCAATCAGAAAACGCCTGATGCAGCTGTTCGCGTTGTAATTGGCTGACGTGTGCGTTAACACGAGTGAGGTGAGCTTTGCCAGCCATAATGAGGGAGGGGATGTGCGGTAAGTGTGTAGGTGTGGAGAAAGCGGTGTTGGAGTGCTTGTTGGTGCGTTTCACTGACGAGAGGGTGGCGGCCGTTATGGCCCCAAAGTAGTGCCAGGCAAAGCCGCGAAGAAGGCGTCGAAGGTGAAGGTGCCGAAGACAGATAAGGCAAAGTAGAGGAGGAGGGGGAAGGAGAGCTACGCTATCTACATCTGCAAGTTGCGAAGATGATTGTGATGATTAAGTCAATAGTGAACTAATCATCACAAGAGGGGGATGAGGGGAAAGGTGGGCTTTGTGTTGGATAGAGTGATTATCGGTGCTCCTACAAGACGGCTTCAAGGTGGAGATGTTGGGACGATGTGGTTGTCTCGCAACTACGACCTTGTTGGTGATAAATTCAATAAGTTGGTGGTATTTAGTGAACTAGTGGTAAAGCAACATAAAAGCAAATACCTACTACATATTCCCCATTATATGTAATAATAACAATAATGATAGCAATAATGTAAACAATCCGTACGCAAATGCAGTAGCAACTGATCTAGCAACCACCAGGTTGATAGATATGGTTCGAATGGCAAGATAGATTGCTGATGCCCTCGCGGAAGGACGAGTGAGTGGAAGAGCGTGGAGCAGCACGGAACTGTTGGATTTGATGGTTCAGTACATACGGTATCTACAATTCTCGACTCTGTTGGGGTGAAACCGGTTCATGTTAGCTTAAATAAAATACGAATGCCCCATGACTTTGGCCACGCGAGATCTGGTCATAGCAGATGCAGTTGTCGGTGGGATGCAGCATGATGAATGCGGAGCCAATGGTAGGAGGTGTTGGCGGTGGAGAGGCAATGAGATGCGTGAAGTGGTAGGGCGCGTTGTGCAGCCAATAAGAAGTGTATGTCAATGTTACCAGTGATGGGTATAGTGGAATGCAGTGCATCACGTGATAGATTCACGTTACAACCGGTTAGTCGAGAGCAAGGCAAAGGAGGCAAGTCGCGGGCCAAAGCGAGAACTAGGTCGGCGAGGGCGTGTCTAAAGTTTCCCATGGGCCGAATGCACCGACTAATGCATCGTGGCAACTACGCGGAGCGTGTGGGTGCTGGAGCACCGGTCTGCTTGGCTGCTGTGCTCGCTGGCATACTTGGCTGTTGAGGTACTGGAGTTGGCGGGTAATGTGGTGCGCGACAACAAGAAGACGCATATCATGCCTCATCACCCGTTGCAATTGGCGAGTTGTTGGGTGGTGTGACCATCGAGCAGGATGGTGTGCTGCCCAACATCCAGGTGGTGCTGCTGCCGAAGAAGACGGAGAAGGCGGTGGGCAGCAATGAGTATGCAGACCAAGTGCCTCCTCCTCGCAGACAGGTCGACTAAGTGAGTCTGCAGCCATAAACGTGATAACGGCCCTCTTGAGGGCCTCCACCAAAAGTCAGATTGTTGGCCACTGGATGTGTTGATCGACCGGCTGACAGTTGTCTGTTGGTTTGCCTTAATGCCCTACTGGGTGTGGGGGCTGCAGTGTTGGCACTCAGAATTACGACGGGAGATTGGGATGGAGTGCAGTGTTCTCCCTTCCTACATTGCTCAGGCTTGCGCTTTGCGTCAGTGGCCTGGTGGTGTAGTGGTTTGTTATGTCACAAGAGTATAGCTTAGCAAGCTGAATGTTGGAAAGACAAATCTGCGTCGATTGCATTGTGAGGAGTCTCTGCCTCTGCTTTAGGCAGAACTGACACAGTCTTTATGTGAGGCAAATTCGTGCTGAGATTTTGAGACGTTGAGCGATCAATAACTTGGAAGGGGTAAAAGGGTGGTGAAACCTTTTAACTGGCACTTCTCTGTCGATCCGTCTACTTCAAAATAAACAAAAACATTCGATTTGCTGCCTGTTTCCGTTTTCTAAAAGAGATTGATACGCCATGTTAAACGCGCTACAGTAACAACATTGCGCTGGTTCCGTGGCCTGTGGTGCTGACGTAGTGCACTGAATATTCTCACCAAGGCCTAGCTCTCAACAAAACAGAAAAGTAAAGAAAGGTTGTGGGCATTCGCGTTCAAGCGTACCACAATAAAGTGACAAGGGAAAGAAATTGTCTACATTGCTTCCAAAAGGCAGCGTTCTCCACATTTCCTCGCCCCATTCCTAGTTTGTCACACCGTTTCCTTTGACACGAATCACAACCGTGCCTTACCGTTGCGACGNCAAAAGGCAGCGTTCTCCACATTTCCTCGCCCCATTCCTAGTTTGTCACACCGTTTCCTTTGACACGAATCACAACCGTGCTTAACCGTTGCGAGGCAACACGTGATTTCGAGCTCAAGTTACATACGATACGAATTCCTTATGTTTACCAGATATTTGGTTGAGCGTCACCTCGGTTCGCAAGAGTTAACATTGTATATACCTGTGCCTTAATCAGTTCCTACATTTTCATAAAAGTACGCTCTTCACTTTGTTAAGTTGATGCTTACTTGTAGCTCTTCACCGCAGAGAGGGTGGAGCACAAAGGCAGTTGATTTATAGGGTGTAATCCGGTCCTATCTCCAGCTCTTGTTTCTTGGATTTGTTTGATTTCGAAATAGGGACACTATCCAACCTCGCTGCTGAGACATACAAATTCAAATCTATTGCAGTGGCATCAGGTGGGGACTGAAATTGTCGCTTCTGGAATGGATGTTCTGGAGATTGCTCTTAGTGTTCATCGCTATCTGCCCCATTGCTTCTTTGAAATGCCCTTTGGAATTACTAGTGCTGTGGAATGCGCCATAATGAATCTGTCACTTTTGAGGGATCTGTTAAAACTTTAAATCTACCTTAATTCATCTCTCTAGTACGAGTGTGCTTTTTTTGGCAATCGCTTAAGATTACGAATTGCTTGCTTTACGATGTTGAGGAGGATGTGTCTGTTCTTATCTCTAGTTTTGCAAAACGTTGTATTAGACAAACTACTTTTCAGCTGACAAAACAATTCAAAACTAAATTAGCCAATCGGTTCAATCATTCATGCATTGACCCTTCTGTCCATCCATTCCCTACCCAGCCTTCCATCTAGTGTAAGCCTTCTACATTCTTGCAGGCGTTTGGATGCAAACGAACCTGGAAGCAGTGGCAATCAAGGCGCCTAGAAGATGTTAGACAGGGAGCATAAATGCGATTTTCGGGAGATTAGAGAAGATCCGGCAACCAACAATGATAGCTGAGGCGGAGGTGCAGATGCAGATCCATTGCTGGAGGATCACAAAGCAGCAGTGGTGGAGCTTGCAGTACGTGGAGAACTAGCGTCATCAAACGTGGCACAGGGCTGAGGGCGGCCTATCACGACCAAGCTGCCTCAACTACCACCATTCGAACCGTCTCGGTGGTCAAGGAAGTGGGGCTGGCGGAAATGAAGTAGAGCCTTAATCGAGTTTGGGCCATCAACACGGAATTGGAGGTGGGGATAGGTGAGTTCTTAGCAATGACTGCCGTCTTCTCTCCCCTATTTTTGTAAGCTTTTATCGTTCTTCTGTGTATCAATTCATAGTGCTAACTACTCAGCCACTGCACATCACTTCATCCCCTGTCCCCATAGCCATCCATCATCTGTCCTTCATCATTTTGTTTTCTTTCCTCACTCATTATTTTTGTACTCTTGTAGTAATTATTGCGATTCATTTGTCATCTCAACAATTTGGTCTTATCTGCTCGATGTCGCATCGATTCTTCTGACAATACTATTGGATTCGTTGGGTGTTTTCAGAATGCCTTGAGGCTAAGGGTTTCTCGATTAAAGGTTACGGTGCTTATGTGCGGAACGTCTCTACTGGTCAGGCACTTGGTCGAAGTTTGAAGCCATTGATATTTTTGAGGTTAAAAGGGGTTGGTCTGTTCTAGGTATGCGTAACTGCTGCAAACTAATTCGCATAGTCCCATGGAAGTGTGAATGACTTTGTCCCGCTTGTGGGCAATGCTAGCTACAGTTGCTGAGCGTGCTTCTGGCTCATGAACGGATCTGCAACAGTCGATAGGAATTCTTTCGCACTTTTACAATATGCTCATCACTTTTGGGATTGCAATTGGTAAAAAGGCCAAGGTGAATGAGTTTTTCTTTGGAGAGGCTTCAAAGGCCAGTACATGTAACACTTTCTCCTCCTTCCTCTTACACACGGAATGACAGCAGAAGTGGCGGCGCAGCAGCACTCGGATCTCCTCGAAGTGAGTGAATGGGGGCTTGGTACGGGTAAACTGCACCATTTTCACTCTTTGGATCACGTTTATTTACGCATCATTTGCGTCAAATCCTATCACAGTGGGAGCTATTTTGATTGATAGCAAAAATCCACCTCCGACTGGCTTCTTCGCCTTAACATTATCTCTATGTTTTTGTGTTTATTGTGCATTGAAAGTTCATGACTAGCTTGTGCTTACCGTGATATACCTACGATGTTCGCATTGCATTATCTGAAAACAATTGCCATCGTTGTCCCTCAGTGGCCACCCATTAGTGCTTAGTCGTTGCCATGTTTGTCAGGGTCACCTTGTTTCGACTTCAATTTGTAACCATTTTTCAAGATCATGGTGTTATAGAGGCCTGTGCCAAAGTATTCAACCAACTTTATTATAGGCCGCTGGAATTCAGCTCTTTGTTACGAAGGCGAATCTCCAAATGTTATTTATGTAGGACGCCTAGTCCATCCTCCCTGCACCTATGTATCCATTTGCTCCTCTATTAATAGTTAAGCTATCTATTTGTACTGTCCATTCGCCCATTTATTCCGAGTACCCGCATTCAGGCATCTCTTCACGATCAATTCACCACAACAATGGTGTCAGCGATGGTGATGATGGTAAGGGAGTGCCATTTTATTCTAGGGAAGATGTTATGATTGTGCTGACCATGGTTCTGTCGTTGTCAGTGCTCCAACGTACAATTCTTATGTGTAAACCCTTGAAATGTACTCCCTATGAGTGTCCAGCAAACAATACTAGCCTATAAATAGATTTATAGCCTTGCAAATGACGTTAGTGGTGGAGTTGGACTCTGCTATGATGGGTACAGAGTCGAAGGCGAGGAAGCATTAACACTCATGCCGTATTGCGGGTGTTCTCAACAATCCCAGTCAGCTAGGTTTCTGTACTCCGAATGAGGTTGTTCTTCAGCATTACGCGTGAAGTTACTGTGGGTGGTACTATGAATGGCAACTTGGGCCTTCAGGTCTGAATCCGTGCCCGTGGAATAAATGAATGGACCTGTCACTTTGTCTATGTCTGCATTCTGCAAAACGGTGGGCAAGTTTCTTTCGCAATGTCTACTTCCACCTCTTATCACATGCTTTACCTCAGAAACGGACACTCAGATAGTCAAAAGGGCTATTGGAGCGTGGTCTGCTTCCACCGTCGAAGGAGTGAGCCCGTCGTTGACGAACGCTGGAGTAAAGGTGCGAGAAGTCTCCACCAGTTTGGACTTGGATCGTATTGCGTCCGTAGGGCTGGAATGAGAGGTGAGGCTGTGCGGGTCGAACGAGAACTCTTAAATTGCTTTGCCTCAGTTTGGATCGTTTGAGTCCACTGGTTAGCCTAAATCTGATAACTTTGCAAATTTTTAGGGTCCTGTGGGTGGAGGAAGGGGGAGTTGAGAGCTTATACATTTGTTGTAGAGGTCGTCGATTTTAATCCTGGAATTTGTGGTTATGTCTGTTTTGAGTTAGGCATTCGATTGGGTTTTCTTTTGACGCATTCACCTCTGGCGATGCTTGCATTTACGAATGTTTCGAATTCACACATTCATTTCAGTCTCTTTCACCTGGCTGGCCCTGTTGTCGACAAGTTAGTAATTAGCCAAAGAGAAGGGTTCCGTAAAGCATTTGCTAGTGGACGAGTTCGAGTGTTTCGAAAAGTGCGCGAAATTTTGTTCTTCTAAATTATACCTGATCGAAGAATAGGCTTACTCTTGATCAGTTGCCCCATCAATGAACTAAGGATCTATTCGTAGTGACTGGTAGCGCTAAACCAGGCAACGATATTGATGTTGTTCTTGCAGTAAGCTTTCATTCCAAACAGAAGGTTTTAAGGTCCCACATTGGTTTATCGCAGTTGTTGCTATTGGACAAGGGAAATGCAGACAGGTGTAGTGATTGCGTGATCATTGAAGTTAACAAACGAATCAAGCTAATGAATTAACACAATGGCAAGGACAATCTCGTCCCTCCCACGAGGAGTAAGTTGCTTACACACCGACACCTCTGTCGCGTGATCAATCAACGCTAGCACCTGTTGATACCGGTGAATTCCGGTCCGTCTGCTGTTTCTTTCCCACTTTTTAACACTTAGCTCTCTATTCATTTGTTGTATTGTCTTCTGTCACTAGTTATTTAGTTGCCATGCCAATTTGTGCTAGCACGCTTTCTCAACGACGTTGATACGAAGCAAAATTACCAATATTCCTTGTGTCCTCCGCCAGTGGAACAATCGAATGTGGATGCTGTGTGTAATGTGATGTTGAAGCCTGCTCCTAAATCAGCCAATGGGGCGTCCACACAAAATGTGCCTCAATCTCCCCACCGATCCACCTATCAACCACGACTTAACCGAGCCACCTAAGCCATGGATGGTGTGATTTTGGCGCATGGTGGAATGAACCACGTTCATGGCAGTGACGATTTTGCGCTTTGCGTGCTCAACATGTCACGGCGATGCGAACGACCTAGTCTAGAAGGATCCTGAGAATACCGCAGAATTTATGGTAACTGGGCCCACAGATGATTTTTGGCACTCTGAATGTGGTCTTGCGGCACTTTCCTGTGAATCTTGGTACCTCTCTACCCAGGACCCTTTACCCCTTACTTTAATCAAACGTTGATAATCTCATCACTTCAGTTCGTAAGGACCAGAGTCACGAAGACTACAAGGAGCGAACAAAAGGCAGAAAATAGGACCTGTCCATTTGCATGTGCGTAAAGAAACCAACTACATGCGTACATAAATATGGAGAAATGATCTGCTAATTACAATACTGAATGACTCACAGCTAAAAATATAGGACGATATAACAATATGGTAGTAAATTATGAGCGATTTTTCGGCACATTTGTTAATGATGTTGTATGCATATTCGTCCCAGTACACGGAGGCTACCCATCCACCATCCACCAGATTGTGGATGCATGCGTGTGCAGGTGTGTAAGTGTTTAAGTGAATGTGGAGCGGCGCGGAATTGTTCAATGCAATGGTCAATATGACGGTCGGTTGGCTTGGCTTAGCTAAAATCAGATGTGATTGTACCTAAAGCTTCGGTTAGTTGGGATCAGGTCAGGTCAGATGCGATTGTCGGTCTGATGCAGCAGGATGGATGCAAGAACCAATGGCAGGAATAGTCAGAGGTGGCGAACCGATGAGATGTATAACTTGGTTGAAGCGCTGTGCAGCCAGTAGGAAATGTGTTGCAGTACTATGGGAGGTGGTCATAAGAGTGGAGGCAGCATGCAGTACATAACAGAATCAGGCTTCTATAGGATTTTCAGTTGTGTCGACACTGAAAGGTGGGGAGGAATTAATGAGCGAAAGGGGCAGAGGAGGCGAATCAAGTCTCTGGAACGATGCCGTTGCAGGCAGATCTATAGTTTCCCATTAGTCGTGCGCACCATCTGTTGCATGGTTGCATCTGTGGAGCGCGTGAATGCTGGGATAATTGTCTCGTCTGCTAGACTGCTATGCTTATTCGAATGCCCAAGCGCTAAAGCGCTCAATCTCGAGTGATAATGGTCAATTTTGATGTTTACTGATTCCCGTAGCGCTATTGAATTAGGCTGAGATGGGCATTTGCGACGGCCTCCCTTGGGACGACTTGAACTATTTCTAGTTGGGTATTTTGTCCGAACAAACCACTTTTTGACACAACCTTCAAATATTTGTTAATGATATTGCATGCATATTCGTTCAAGTACACGGAGGCTGCCCATCCACCATCCACCAGATTGTGGATGCATGCGTGTGCAGGTGTGTAAGTGTTTAAGTGAATGTTGAGCGGTGCGAAATTTTCAATGCAATGGTCAATATGACGGTCGGTTGGCTTGGCTTAGCTAAAATCAGAGGTAATTGTACCTAAAGCTTCGGTTAGTTGGGATCAGGTCAGGTCAGATGCGATTGTCGGTCTGATGCAGCAGGATGGATGCAAGAACCAATGGCAGGAATAGTCAGAGGTGGCGAACCAATGAGATGTATAACTTGGTTGAAGCACTGTGCAGCCAGTAGGAAATGTTATGCAGTACTATGAGAGGTGGTCATAAGAGTGGAGGCAGCATGCAGTACATAACAGAATCAGGCTTCTATAGGATTTTCAGTTGTGTCGACACTGAAAGGTGGGGAGGAATTAATGAGCGAAAGGGGCAGAGGAGGCGAATCAAGTCTCTGTAACAGCGAAAGGGGCTGAGGAGGCGAATCAAGTGCAATGGCCCAATATAAAGTAGGGAAATGGAGCGAGGTGGGGAGTAGAGAGGTTCTACTTTCACCACCTGAACCACTGCCAATTCGAGTTGTCCCCTTGAAAGCTGTTTACCTTTACCCTTACCAACAAAGACGAGGACCATCATTACACACTGTCAGGCTTCCATCTACCTGCTGCCACCAACAATGGGATTGACGATAGCATATATTCCACCACCAACCGCAGTTGCGCTTCCCCCACACGTCAGCAGCCATCTACAAATTTGTGCGTTTGATTATTTATTCCTTTCCCTCGCCACACCCCCACTTTCACTCCATACGTCTACGCCACACCCTTACCTTCATTCCATACGTCCACTGTGGCAGTCGCAGTGCCAGCCGGAAGCACAACAGTTGGACAAAGACACAGGGAAAAGACTCGACCGCGTCAAAATGTTTTATCGATGCCACTTAGCGAGAGGAAGGGAGAAAAACAGCAACAGCGACGCACCAAGTTTATTGGCAAACCTCAAACACCAGCTGAGCTATTCACCCACTCACGCATCTATAATACACGCTCGACCAAGCCCTGCTACTCTGCTCTTAACTCTCTATTGACCACCCACATATCCTGCCTGCGCTACTTTGGTTCCCTTGCGAAAAGAACAAGGAGACATTAATACAATCTGTAACGTGATGTTGAGATTGACCCTAAACAAGGCCGTTGGAGCGTGCACACAAGGCCGTCAAGGTCTTTACCTGTCTGCCTATCGGATACATCACAACCCATCAACGGAAGCCGGGAGGGTAAGACCCCGGTGCTTGAGGGCATGGGTCACATCTTCAACGATGATGGCGTTGAGCATCGCGTGCCCTGTGTACATGGTGGCATCGCGGATGACGTTTCAAAAAATAACCTCGGACACACTCACAAGCGTCCTCGCAGGCAAGCCCAAAGATGCGTCTCACGTCATCGCGGCGCGGTAGACTATTTCGAAGCTCTATGCCATTTATGCGTCTATAATAAAATTTTTTGAGAACTGAACCTAACTCAGCAGTGAACATTTGCTCCAGCTTAAAATTAGCAAAGTGGACTGTGATCACCCCACTGAGTTGAGTTGTCCTCCGGCCATGAGTTCCTTTCAAGTCCGTTCACCTGAGGGTTTTAAATATCGATTTGGCTGCACTGGCTCGGAAGAACACCCTGCGTTTGCATTTTATTGCTCCCTTTTTGATTTCGATTTATGGATCTTCTAGAGGTATTCAAATAGGCCTTTTAACTGCCACGGGCTTAATGATGCTGGCGGTGAGAACTCCATGATGGTTTTAGTATTCCGGTTTGCGCACTTATCCACAAGAATTACAAGGTGAAAATGCTTAGTTGATCCAATGGTAATAACGCGGGTATGGTGTCATTATTGGCTAGCTAACGGAAATGAAATAGATTACATCGGTCCAAGCATGTGGATAACTGGTGCCTAAAAGGAAACAATCGACATTGCAGTTTACTTTTTGTGTCGGACACTTGAAATGTGATTGCGTCTAGGCCACATAACTTTGGGAGCACTTTTTTTGTTCAGCTACAGCTCAGGGTAGTGCTATCGGCATTCCAATGTCTAGGATTCTAACCGGTTACAATGCACGAGAAACTGTCTCGTGTCAATGACACCGCAGTAGAAATTCGAGTTCTTGACTCCTGTGACGTCTGAGCGCTTCTTATAATTGTGCGAGATAGGACTGGACAGAAGCCTTAAGTAGCTTCGAGAGCTTTTTTACATTGCTTATCCTGTAACGACCTGAGCTAGCCCACTGTATAACATCGCTTTCCCTGCTAACAGCCGGTCAAACTACTTTGGAGGCGGTATGGTCCACGAGAAGGGCCACACCCCACACACCTGTCTTTGCTGTAATTTCTGTTTTATTGGCTATTTTGGATTCCATAAATTGATGAGTTGCACGAAAGTGCCTAGGAGATTGAGGCCCAGTGGTAATCTTGAACTGCCCCATTTAGAGATGGCTTTGCCAAATTCTGCAGTGGCCCTTATATTGTTTTGCTCGATGGGTCTGCATCTTTGACTGTGGATGTCTCTAGGGCCTTCTGACTGACACTACGAATCAGGATTTCTAATCTAGGAAAAAACGAAAGCAAGACGAAAAAGAGGAAAGAGGTTTTTTGTAGTTAGCAAGTTTATGCATCAAATTGGGATTTGTGACCACATTAGAGATCGTTATCACTAATTCAGCAGGTAGGCGCGCAAGAGTTCATCTGGTTCACTTCATTATGAAGTAAATGTCTTTTTTGTGACCCAATCTACCAAGAAACACGTATTAAATTTTGGGGAATGGGTTAGAATTTTAACTAATAGAGGTTCTTTATTGTATTTTACTTTCAATTAATGCTAACCTTCGCAACGCACCTGAAGCCCACAAATGAGCTGAATAGAATGTATTTCCATCTTGATTTTAGCGAGACGGAATTCATTTTCAGGATGCCATGAAAGCAATACCAGATTACGCACTTCTTGGCATAAAAAACAAGTAAGTAGTGGATGGATGAAGGCGCAAGGCAGCACCAAGGACGAGGGATGGAGTTGAAGGGAGGACGGTCAGGTGTTCGTATGGCTGAATTCACTGTATGAGCCCGTATCGACACTGGAACGATAATTTTCATTCCTCTCGTGGCTTCTGTATTTATAAGAGGTCCGCACACTTCGACTACAACCTGTTGGTCACTAACTGACTACAGAACACCTCAAAACAGCTACATAGTTCTCAATGCAAATGTTATAACCACTTCTTTAACTTATCATGGAGGTGAAACACTGACTTATAGTTGTGTGAATTGGATCGGTGTTATTTTTTCACGAGGCAGCACCGCAGTATTTAACATTATTGCGCTCTAAGACGGTGGGTCAATGCAGACCAGTCTAGCCATTTTGTAGAATGCAGTGCCATGACATCAAGCGGGAGAAGGTGGTCAACGAAGAATAATAATTTGTGGATGAGGAAAGCATCAAACCTATCTAAAGTTATGGTAGTGGACACAGTTATACTTTGCGTGAGTAGGTGGTAGAGTGGCTGGTGTTGGCGTGTAGTAGGCATTTTCGCTCTAATTGGGAGGGTTAAATCATTCACATGGGAGAAGCACTACAGTGTCGACACGACGAGGACGCTCACGCATTGGCACTGTTTTGGGTGCCACTACTACTACTACTACTAGTACTACTACCCAAGTGTTGTTTTCAATATCCCACAACTAGACACCACGCTTGATGTCAGAGATTGAGAAACTACAAACTGACAGTGCAACGCATCAAAACATATTTCAACATGGAAGTTGACAATGATTTTATTTCGTAATGACTACTTTAACTGTTTCGATTAATCTATGAAGCAAATGTTGCTTTGCCGGTGGCTAGAGTACATGCTGACCCATGCGTGGCAGGAACTCAAGAATGGTGGCAAGATTCACAGCTACAGTACAATGTTTAAAATGAACTGCTAATAGCTTTATTTTGATCAGAGCATATCAAGGGGAGGTGATAGACACTTTGCGACTGACAGGGACTTCAGCGCAAATGCTTTTATCGCAAGGGTGGAGTAAAAGCCAAGGCTAGTGCCGATGAGTTTGATGCCCAGGTTGTACAGATTGTCGGTACGTCTGATTCAACATGTAGTTGTTGCAATCAGCGTGGATCTTGCTTCGTCCTCACATGGCGCAAAGGCCATGAGAAGTGTGTGATAGTCAGAATGTTAAAGACAAGTAGCCTTGAATTTTTTAGTGAGTTCAAGGAAATTAATTTCGCTAGGATGTTTGGTTTACACAAATGTGCCTCTTTAAAATTGTTGGAAAATCCACTGTTTGACCTATGACACTTGGATTAACTCTCAGTAGAATTTATGCCAAAGAATACAAAATAATTGACTGCCTTCCACTAGGTCTTTTGCCTTCCTTTCCTCCATGGCTTCAATAGGGCCATCAAAGAACGTTTTGGCAAACGGCCAATCTTGAGATGTGGCATAGAGCTACAATGATGATACCTTGTTCGGGTTGCCTAGAACGTCGGTGTCATTTCAACCTTCAAACCTCCGTATCCTCTTAAGACACTCTGTTTCTGTGCTGTCATAATTTGATTGGATTATTTCCCTGTAGTGGCAAGCAGAAGGAGCAAAACATCAAGCAGTGGCAAAACTTTTTGCTCGACAGTTAATAATGCTGCTTACTCCAATCATGAGCATTCCAACCATTGCCTTTCAGTTAACCCTTCATGCATTCATTTTCCTGCCAACAAGGCAAATAGTTAAAGCGATTATTGAAGTGACCGTCTAGCTTGAAGCACTCGACTGGTTAGAAGAGCTGAGTACATGCATCATATTGCGAAGACACGAGTACATGAAGGGTTTGGTCAAAGAAATGATAAGAGACGGAATCATCGAAGCCAGCGTGGATTCCCTCGATTGCTTCAGTTTTACAACAATTCTAAAATTACAAGAGTGGTTCTCGATTGTAGTGGTAGATTTCAAGTCTTCTGTAAAGAATCCTCATTAAGTTTCTCATCCTTTGCAGTTTAGTTGATTTTGCACTGCTATAATAATGGGATGGAACATGCATTCGAGACGTAGAGGTGGACAGCGTGGGGTCACTGACATGACTCAAAGTCTGCATAAGTGCCAGCAGTACCGAGTCGAAGAGTGGTAATCTAATCAAAACATTATTGCATTTGACTGGTGAGGAAGGATGGAAGCAATTTTGTGCTTTCTTCAAACGCAATTAAAATTCATCTTTTAACTCTTATAAATGTTAGGCAAAATTTCTGCCTGATGAGGTTATAGAAAGCTAATTCTGCCCTAGAATCCTGCATTAATGCTTATGTTTACTTAACTGCTTTTATGAGCTTCGGGTTCGCATGCAAGAGAGGCGTAGAATAAAACCACAAGGACCTTAGGACACCGTTGCGAATGTGTCAATGATTGAACACACCACACATCCGCTGGCGTCCGAGAGTGGAGCAAAAGTTATGTGTAGTGATTTTACACAGTAACCTTCGGTCAACTTGCGTCTTTGCGACTCAGCTTGATCTCGAAAACAGCAGTTGCACATTGGAGAGTGTTATCTAAAACTTGATGGAACCAAGTCGACCATCAGTCAGGAAATTACCAGCATCACCTATGCACTTTTAATCAAGAAGCAAAAGTAAATCTGTTCATTTGAAAAAACTGCAGTGCATGATGACTTGAGTGTAGCTTGCGCCAATGCGTGTAAGTCTTCCGCGCAGAAAATTTGACTTTGTTTCATCGATAAATGCCATCAGCACACAGAGTGCCACTTGGAGGAGTTACACACCTCCACTTTGATCACTGCCTCCAAATGCACTGATATTAGACACGCGTCATCCTATCGCTTTGTAGACAGCCAGAACACTCTTCTGGTAGGTAGATGGCATTATTTGAAATGCACGCATTACCAGTAAGCGTACTCTTTGATCATCCCGATGTGATGTGAGGGCGGAATATGTGCTGTCCAATCGCAGAAGCTCTGAAGGCCACCAGCAAGGTCTGCAGTCAATGCTGGCTAGTTTAGGCACAAAAGCGCAGAATTGAGTGACCACGCAAGCAAGCTGAAGAGTTGGAAGGCAATTTTAAGCGTCACATTTAAGCACAGGCAAAGCACACGATTGGATATCAGTTAGTGCAGGTTTACTCACCACGCGTACATTGCAACCAATCGCTGGGTTGCCTCAAGGTCGCCCAAGGCCTATCAACGCACGCCACATTTGCGTTCATTCACTCGTTCACACGCACCTCGTGCTAAACGCAAGAAGCACTTTGCTGCGCTTTTACAGCCTAATTCCTATTTCTAAAATACTTAATGACGATGTACCAGGTGTTAACGCTGCAAAAAGTTCCTCCTACCTCGTTCTCAGAAAGTTCACACACCAGGAGACGGTTTTCTTGGAGCCAAGATTATGTGCCAGTAGATGCAATCGTGCAGCATTCCCTGCAGAGATTGCAGGTCTGCCTGTGTATGCATAATTGATGGCAGCCTCGACAATGCTGAAAGAAGTTGATTGAAGGAAGTGATATGCGCGTACTCTGTCGAAAACCGTTTCAAGTGGATTGCCATTCTATCCTGCTTAGAGATTAGTATCCCCATTATGAGTGGGATTTTGGCTGACAGAACCAGTCGATGTGCCTCGACACTTTTCCCATCCTTTGTCTAGAAGTTGGGACATAAGACCCATGTTTGTCATCTCACAGTATTTCGTAGATCAATGGGCTTGCCCTATTCACGGAAGACGTCAAATCTGTGAATAAGTGGAGTCTGCTTTCTCATCCGAATACACCACCGTCGCCATTTGTCGCTAAAGAATTGGGCTGTAAAAGCGCGGCAAATGCTTATTACGTTTGGCACGAGATGCGTGTAAATGAACGCAAATGCGGCGTGCGTTGACTGGCCTCAGGTGACCTTGAGGGAACCGAGAGATTGGATGCAATGCACAATTGGTGAGTAAACCTGTTCTAACTGATATCCGATTGTGTGCTTTGCTTACGCGGGCACCCAAGTCTGCGCTTTTGTGCTTAAACTAGCCAGCATTGACTGCAGACCTCGCTGATGGCCTCCAGAGCTTCTGCACTTGGGCAGTATATATTCTGCCCTCCCATTATGCTCACCTTCGACTTCAGTGAAGACCCGCGAAGTGTAGTGGCGAAAGCGGAAAATGACTGCAAGCCTGAATGATCCTTGCTTCTTAATGGCGAACCTTGACGCGATGTGATGCAAGCATACGCTGTGACTGGGATGAGCCTTGACAACCTTTACGGAAGGAGTAAAAATGACCTTGGGAAATTGACCCTGTGGTGCATCCGAAACTGCTTGTTGAAAAGATGCTTGCATGAAGACTTTCATTTCGTGGACCCGTCTCTCCGAGGAACCACCTATTATAAGCATGATATGTTAATGCTTCGCTAATGAAAATTTCTCAACTTCTAGTCAGAAAGGAAAATCTTAAGGCAACCTCGAAACACACTTCTCATCAAGGATTACTGTCAAAAAATTTCAAACAAATCCACCAAAGGACTTGGTCAGGGGAATTGACAAAACATCGAGCAGATAAAGCCAAATTGTTGATTTTACAAATGAAACCGTGATTAGTGCATGATACCAAAAATTATGAGTGAATGAAGAAAATGAAATGATGAAGGACAAATGATGGATGGATGCGTGAAAACGGGATAAAGATAAAAAATGAAGTGGCTGAAAATTTAGCATGATGAATGGGTGAATGGGAGGCCGATAAAAGCTCACAAAAGTAGGGGACAGAAGACGGCAGTCATTACTAGTAACTCAGCCACCCTCGCTTCCAATTCTGTGGCATTGGCTCCCCACCAGTTCTGCCAGCTTCACTTCCTTGACCACTAAGGCAGCCCAAATGGTGGCAGCTGAGGCAACATGATCGCGTAGGCTGCTTCAAGTCCCTTCGCCACCTAACTGCACCCAGCCTTCAATGCTGCGTTCGACGATGACGCCAATTTTCCACGTACCGCAAGTCTCACCACTGCTGATCCCTCATCATTCCTCCAGTGATGCATCTGCGTCTGCGCCACCACCTCAGTTGCCGTTGATGCTGGTTGATGTGATGCAGAAAAGAGACCTGCTTCAGCAGCGCACATTACAAGCCGAGTCTTCTCTAATCTTGCGAAAATCTAACTCATGATCCTCATGTGCCGACTACTCAGCGGCTGGATTGAAACAACAATGCAAAAGGCTTGTATAAGTGATTAGACCAATAAATAAATGTAAGACTAGAAAGGGCATGGATGAACGGAAGGGTCAATGTAGGAATGACTGGAATGATTTGATAATTTAGGTTTGGATTTTCTCTACACTAATGCACTGTTGGCCAACTTGAGGAAAAGGAGTTACGTTGGAACTTTTAGCATTTCACACGGGCGGAGGTGCTTTGTGAAATCAAGAGCACCACCAACATCTTAGAAGCAATCACCGTCACCACGGCAATTGTGAGGCAGAAAAATAAGTTTGCACAATTTTCTCAACAAAAAACGAAGTAACCACTCTGTAACAGGGTTCTTCTTCTCTTCCTCCTCATCCCTTTCTACCTTACTGGAAGAAGACCGAGCTTTTCTAGGCATGGTTTTATTAAAGGAGAAACGGTAGGTGGGGACGTCCAGTCTACGGGGTCGCGGTATCCGGCGCTGGGGAGAACACGAGAGCTGGCTTTCGACCACGTGTATCTTGTGTTCCCGCCTCTCACCTACAAAGCGTATGTAACCACCAACATTATTATAACCACATTATTCTTTGAGGCAGACAACATTGCGACCCACGATCCAAGCCTTCTCAACTAACATGCAAGCTTGGCACAAATTCCACTTAGGTAGTCCGAAACAACAAAGCGCCTATCCCGCTAGTCTTCAAACAATCTATCCCAATATAATCCTCAGCCAACTTTCGACATCAAGAACTAGTGTCAGTTGCTTGCAGCTTGACCAAACACAAACAGACGAATAGGAGGAATGATAACAAGAGGCAGTGCACTATTTAAGCACGTCATGATACCTTCTTATGGGCAAGTATTGCAGTAATGAAGAATGGCCGTCAAAAGCCTTCTAGATGCAACCCTTCCCTTACATACGCTGCGTTTTGCCACCGTCTGCTACAACTTTTCGAAGGCTATGGGAAAATGTTTAAAGAAAATCTGGCTTTCACTTCAGCCTTACAACCGTGTTACATCCCGATCGCCTTCAACCGAAAGTAGCAGAAATCAAGGCGGAAACAGCAAAGTATCACACTGCTACTGATGCACGCGCTTTACGTGCCATAACGGGTTCCATCAGCAACTGTGTGAAATTTTCCGACCATCCGATGCATTATCAAGCATCCCACAATTGGTTACACCAAAAGTGCAGATGAAAAACGAAGAAATGTTGTTTGACTTTAACCACTCAAAATGATTATAAGCATTTAAGGCGACAAAATGGTTTACATAAGGCTGATAAATTTCTGTAGCAGGCTATATCACAACCGCGGCATGAAATCGGAACCAGTGCAACTCCAAGTGATCACTTAAGAACTGGGAGGTCTAAACAATGTCAGTCACTCGGTTTGGTTGCCTAAACACGAGTTCGTTGTGCCATATAACCCCCATTTTCGACAATCTAGCAGCAGTTCCGATAATTTAGAATCTTGATCAACAAGGCTTACTAATTTGTGAAAGGGTAACCTAAGGGGAAAATGATCTTTCGGATGCCTCATAGACGCTGTGACGCAGCACCAGCAAAGGGAAACCTGAAGCTGCATCGAAGTATAGTCAGCCGGCAAAAATCCCTAGCAGCCTTCAGCCAGCTTAAACAAATAAGAAAAACCCAATATTTAGGCTGAATTTAAAATGACTACCGATTGGCCAAGAGAGGTCAAATTTAATTCGATCAATGTATGCTATGGGAAATAGAAGCTTACAAATCAGACAAAGCAAGTCTCCAAATTCCTTCCCTCCCCTCCTGCAAGGCATCGACGAGCAGCAAGAACCACATGCGTCCCAGGTTTCGTAACCTTTAGAGCCTGTGCATCCACATGCATCACCTCACCGATAGGCAACGGGGAAGCAGCAATGGTGGCAGAACCATCAGCTGTAGCGATTTCCCTCTCAGGCGCAGCAAAAACTATAACCATTTCGGTGGTAGCCTCGACCCATCACTCATTAGTCGCGTCATGAATCCACGCCATTTAAAACAAAAAGACTGCACAAAAGTGGCAATTTAGCGGGTGAGAATTATCACTACAAGGAAATTGATAAACTAGACGCACAGTGGGAGAGAAGTTGTCAAAGACACGCTGGCTGTGAACCATTGTACTTCGTCTGCGTAAATGCTGAGTGTGATACGGGCGAAGGAGACTGAACTTTTGAGGAGACCGTCAGCGATCTCCGGGTTCTTGCTTGCAACGACAGTGCTGCAGAGGCTGGAGGTGGTAGAGGGATGTGGGTTCAACAATGCGGTGCCAATCACTGCCCTTGCCGCATCGCACTCCTTGTGAGCAAGAAAAGTTGGGCCACAGTTAAGTGAAAATGAATAGCTAATGGGGGCATTATAAGGAGGAAAATGAGCAGATAATATTTCACCATGACGTAACACAGAGTGGTCGCAAAATCAAAAGCAAGGACAACAACCAAAAAAACCAGCCAAAGATAATCATTTGCACGTTATGCACCATCAAGGAATCAACATCTGTCTAGAGCAGTAATCGATTTACTTCCCTACTTCTCCACGATTTTCACAAGGCAGAGAGCATCCGAGTGTTGACATTGGAGTGTAGTAGCCTCGAATAAAGGTGAGTCAAACCAACAGCCCTGCACTTGATAAACGACAGTCGCGAAACTGCCAGTGGAGTAATACTGGCAGTTTTCGAAATGGTATTGATTAACATGCAGTCTAATTTCATTCCACTTCTCCTCGTTCATCGCAGCGATTCAACTGTTATGCTGATGGCGCTGAAAAATGTCATTCTTGCGATTTGTCAATTACCTGGTCACGCGTTAATTCTTTGTGGTTGAATGCCACATTGCCTTGCCACAATGCTCTACTAAGTGCATTTTAACATAAAGAAAATTTTGCCTGCGCTAACGCGCTTCTTTCCCAAGGGAGAAAGCTACTTGCGTTCCAACAACACTAGAAGAATTATCATCAGTGACATTTTGCTGTTGCTTACCAAAATGACAAATCTACTTTGAAGCAAATCACAAATACAAAGTGGTGCAGCTCACAATTTGCAAATGCGACTTTGTACTGCACATCATTGCCCATGAATGTCATCGGATTTGCAGTTGGTTCCTTCCGCCACCACTACTACTGATTACTTGGTAGTTGGGGTAGGGCCATCGTGATCCGATGCATGTTCAGCTGCTGTGATCACAGAGAAAACTACCCTTTTGCAATTGGCACGAGGAGACACACTTCCGTAAATTGGCACCTTTTGACGAATAAAGCAAAGAAGAGCAAATTCATTGAAGTCATAGCAGATCATTGATATTCAGATGCTGTTTGTCCAGATCACTCCAATTTTCTAGCTAAATGAAGCCTTGCTAGCAGGGAAATGATTGCCCCCCTCACCAAATAACGAAGAAAAAAAGCATTAACAGGCTATAGCAGGCAGAAAACCTTGCTTCCAACATTATCACTAGCCCATACCATCCCGTACAAACATACTTTGAATGTCAGATATGCCCAAGTTTCCACTAGGTCCACGCTATACACATTAAAATTGAAACCAGACTATTTTGCAAATCATCCATACATAATGCACATCCCGAATGTACAAAGGAGCAAATGGTTCGAGGAAACCATTTATGAGGATGCTTACCATCTCGTGCCTGTCTGATCGGTCCGTGGTACCAGTGAAGTGAACTCAGCATGCTCTGCGCAATGAGTAGCCGAGAGGACCATGCAATCCTTCACAATCGTGTATCATGCTTCAATAAAGCATTGGTACTTTCAGAAACGATAAGTGGGTATCGGACGCAGGAAAAGTGGATTCATATGTAAATAATGTATGGGCAGATGGCTAAATAGATAGAGGGATAAAAAATAAGGGATGAATAGGGAATGGTCAACCAGCAATCGCACTACGAAATGAGGAACAGAATGTGAATTTGCGAATCAAAGTTAAGGGTGGAAATAATGCAGGCATGGGCCAGACTTTCCTGCTTATGGGCGAGATAACTGGGGAGCACTCCTGCAAAGCCATGAGATCCCATTCCATTATTATAGAACCCCAGTCCTTGGTTAGAACCTAAAGCTTTAGATG
Organism: Taenia saginata; assembly: GCA_001693075.2. Lineage (NCBI taxonomy): Eukaryota > Metazoa > Platyhelminthes > Cestoda > Cyclophyllidea > Taeniidae > Taenia > Taenia saginata. Next base: position 33,983 of record LWMK02000537.1, read on the forward strand.
TCTTGGGGACAGACACGCACACGGTGGATTCAATGGATTACATTTAACGAACTCTTAAACTGTCACTCATACAGACCTGAGAATAATCTCAAGGAAGAGTGCGGTGACTATTCCGCCCCCTAATGAACCTCGTCAACAGTTGAGGTCGGGACTAGCTAGTATCATGCATGTGTGATGACCGAAATTTCTCTCCCAAATCTCCAATCACACAAACACTGCGTGCCATCCACACAGGTTCGATGTGAGCAACTGAAATAATTACCCGAGAAACAAATTTTGCCTCTATGCTTGCAAATGTTACATGTCAGTCGATCGGTCAACCAATCAACCAGCCAGTTTCGACACGCACTAATTCACTCCTTTCCATGTGCGTGTGNTGACCTAATCCAACTATTTCCATCGATCACGACTATTCAGCCATACCTTTCCTGTAAACACTATGCCAAAAGAGACATCTGCCGTTCGAGGTGTTCACTAGAAGGGGTGGATTGTTCAGTCTGTGAGTAACATCTCCCACTCGCCTTGACTCCAGTGGCCACAACTTTTCCACACGGTTTGAAGGGGAGCACACTACTCTGAAAGGGTGAAATAATGTAGAGGTACTACTGATTTGTTTCGAGTAGTACTTGTGTGAGCTGCTCACTGTTGCACGATCGATGGAGCTTGCCCCCAGGGAGAGCAAAGATGCAGAAAGTTTCCAGATTTCTTTCATTGTGTCCAAAATGGGCATGGGGCCATTGACAAAGCGAGTTTTTCCCAACTCACCTCCATCAAGGGTCATGGAATTCGCAACCATCCAGTTCGACTCCCCATTGCGGTAAAAAGGTTCCTCACCAATCACTTAAACATTTAACGAAGAGGAGTAAAAGTTGACTGCGACTCGACCATTGCCATTAAAATGAGATTCAGCATATCAGGATAGTGCGAAATCGAAACGCGTTCGCACCTCAGGGGCCACGAGCCCCATCAAACACGGGAATCACAAACACCGACAGCTCTTTATCCGCGTGGTGCATTCAAACAAACGGCTTATGAAAAGCGATTTTGAGTTCCTGTGAACTGCTATGCCCGTAAAAACATATGGCCAGTAAACCGCTCAAAAACGGGAAAAAATACTCCACAAAACAAGTTGATATAACTAACATTTTTGTGAATGAGGGTCATTTATTGGTGGCATAAATGTGTTGCAACCTCCAAATCCAGAAAAACCATGCTTAGTATTAGTAATAATGTTTTAAGAAGTTTCAATGATTCGTGGGAAAGTTTCAAATAATGTAGGTGCATTAGTCAAGCAAATACTTTCGAAGAACTTTTGGGACGCGCAGTTCGGGGTACTTCTTCGATGGACTAAACGTGATTTCGCCATATTAGGTTATACAGGATTGAAGAATCGTTCATTGAATAAAGTGGGTTATCTCAAGTAAATCACATGGAGTCAAGACTAAGGAAGAAATAACGCTCGGGCAGAACAAACATACTGAGCAAACAGAAGGAAAAGAGATGATGATTGCCTCGCGCAGCATTACTTCACCCATCCCAATTTCAACAGGTATACCACTCTACTGCCATCGAAAACTTGCCCACAAAGAAATAGATGCAGTTGTTTACCAAAAAGGCTCCAACCCCTACTTCACTATCTTAAATTCAGCCAATTATTGCAAACTGATAAGAGACCATCAATAAGGAATTGACATCAAACCCATTTAAAACAAATCAGGACACCAAATATGTTACGCTGGTAGGGAAGACAAACACTTACTGTAGGTTCTACTGGGCGACAGTCATCAAAACAGGAGCTGCATCCACAAGTGAACAAAGGTCCGAGAAAGGAATCGACTATCCGACACCTGGAGACCCACTGAGAAAACTTTCTTTTGATTGCTGGCCTCCACGCACTCACTCGTCGCCATACGACTGAGATTCGCCGCCGCATACAAGGAGCGTCGATTGAATCGCATGCCGTCAAAATGGACAACGAAAGAGCGCAGACACTTTCGACCCTCCAATCACTGCATTGTACGGAGACGTTCTCTATAAACTTTGCGATTGAGGAACAGGGAGCGAAACCATCTCAAGTAGACAAAGAAAGCGCCTTCATGCAGAAATTCCTCCGACCCTATTTCAGCATTGAGCAACTGCTGTTGGTAGGATGGGATTTACCCAGACCGAAATTAAATCCCTACATAAAAGGCTTAAGTAAGATAACAGGGCGAAAATACAGCAAGAATTTACGCATTCGCATCTCGGAGACTAAATTATAACGCATCATCTCTAACCATAACGTTAGACAACTTTCATTACTAGTTTTTACACTCTGTGAAAAGATGTGAGTTGCGTTAAAGCTTGTTTAAAGCCCCAGGAAAGGGCGAAATTCTACACTCATTCATCGAAGTCAGCACACAGTTGCTTACTCCCATTTTTCATTAAAGCCAAAAAGGTCTATCTGAATTGAAGCAAAAGAAACATCATGAACTGTTTTCTTGCAAGCAAACCTTCATATTCAGCTACTAGAATAGTTACAAATTCACATATTCGAATTCATCGACGCGCCAGAGGCTAAAACGAGGCACAGGGAACTACATCCAGCAATTTTTGCATTATTTGCCGATTTCTCCCTGCAGATTTATCCGTACTTAAAGCATTAAATTATAAGGCTTCTTCGTCCTAATATTGTGACTTTCTAAAACAATCATTGTAGAGCCAAAAACACTACCTTCGAATCGTCTCGAATGGTACGAAAGCTTGTTGGATGCGCGCATGAATGAAAGACGTAACTAACAAGAAAAATCTGAACGGTCGCCCTCTGTTTAATTTGAAAAGAACCTAGGGGCACCAGATCAGTGAACGTAATCATACTGTAAAAAGCGGCTAGGCTGGAAATTACACTGTTGACAGAGGTATTTGAGTAAATTAGATAAAAGAACTTTAGTGTCCATCACAGGTAATACGGAAATTATGGAAGCAGTAAGCCTATAAGTAAATACATGGCAAAAGTATCGCTTCAGTCTAGGATTCTGCACAAGTACAAATTAAAAAATTAGATTGACCTTAGAATGGGCACTCACATATCTGCCCCCCCTTTAACATAAAGTGCAAATAAAGAGCAGCATCGACAAATACCAAATCTTAAATTTTCATATATACCACTGGATGCGTGTAGAAGCAATTCGCTGAACGGAAGCAAAATTCCTTCATAATTGTTGCTATTAACGTTAGGCTTTTACAACTTATTGCTCGAAAATGCGCAAACCTAAAAAGCGGCGACCTGTAGTCAGGTCTAGATAAGTAAAACATATTTTTTCATCTGCAGTTTTTCTTACTGGGCTAAAAACTTTGCACTAACCATAAGCTACTTGGCCTCAACCACTTTTAGCTATCATTACAGGCAAAAAGCGCATTGAAACAGAGTCTGGGAAACGAATGAAGAAAAGTAATTTATTCCTCTTCCAGCAGCGCTACTAGAATATGTACAGGATCAACTATGGCAATGACTATGCTGTTTCGCAACAAACTAATTGTTAAAACATTGGAAAATTGAAGGTTTTAATCAATCATGCAAGGCAAAGCTGTTATCTTTTGTGCAAATATGCCACTTGCGTTTGAATGCATTGCTGAACTCAACATTATTACAGATCGGTGTACGAATGCTTTGCGATTCGTATGGGGCCTTTTGCTGCAAAACTATTTGCTCCCATCGCATTTATCGTGTGAAAGAGCTAGTCACTTCAGGGGATTGATGTCTTCTTCCCTTTGAATTGTTTGTTATCGTTATGGCGATGAGATTTGGTTGTTGGCTGCAGGGTATTTTAAAAAGTTCCAGTACCTTTTAAGTTTTTCTGTTCATTTTCAACACCGTTTTGGAGGCGCTTATTTTTGCGTATGCGCACCTATTTATATTGTTCTGTGTGGACGCTTTTTCCAAGTTAGGCACGAAGAAAAAGATGAAGTTACTGTAGAAGTTCATATGATTTTTCATATGTTTTCATATGTTCATATGTTTCATATGTTTAACTCCAATGCACGGGTGCATTGGAGTTAAGTAACCTGAGTTCCCATGCGCAACGTGAATTGGGTTCGTTTTAGTGGGACTTTGATGGGATAATTTGAAACAAGTTGTAGGCACTGCACGTCTAAAACTAAAACTTGTCCCATTGTTAGTCGCACCATAATTAGCGCCTTGGTAAAACTAGGGTGAATTTAACGGGTGTGTATATCTGTGACACTTTCATTTTCTTATCGTAGATTGTTTGAGGGTGGTTTCCAAATGTTTGGTGAAATTGAACAGGCCTTGACGATGTAGGATATGCTGTAAGAGGTGAGCAGACATGGGGAGGGAAACAGATTGAACTGGTAAGATGCTTTGTTATCAGACAAATTGTTGAATAAATTCAATCAAGTTTTCCCCGTCTTGCTCTTTGCAGCTTACCCCATGTTTAATTCCGTGCTTTTGGTTTAGTTAGTTATTTCGTTTATTTTGGAACGGTAGGTGAGGAGCATAGTGCCAAGATGGCGCAAGAAGTTAGGTTGTCAGATGCTCGTGCTGTAATTGGTCGTAGGTGGGTGCGCCAGTGGATTTTTGTCTGTTCGGTCGGAAGTGCAGTCCTGAGGTGGTTGCCTAGACGGGATTTGAATTTTTCGCACTTGTAAGTTAAGGCCATTGATAGTAGGCAACGTGACTTCAATTTTTTAGCGCCATTAGTTAACGGAGGTCACTGGTAAATTGCACCTCCCACGGTATGGAACGGGCGTGAGAAGTCTGCTAGGGTGAATAGCTGTTGGTGCTTGTCTGTTTCCAGGGGAAAATAGATCGCCACCTCCACTATTCAGATGCTTCGGTGGTAGCATGTGGATGGCATTGCGGTGTCCCAGAGGTGTTGGATTTCTCGGCGTGCAATAATGTAATTGCATGGAAGTGAAGTAGTCGGTGCTCGTTATTTACCGCCTTGGGGTTGGCGATGAGTTTACGGTCGGTGTAAGGCAGAACATCAGGGTTGCCGCATGCATGTGATGCGGGTGGTGACTGGATGCGCCAGTGGACTCTCTACGAGTAGCTGTTTATGGGGTTGACTGTCTAGTTGAGAGTAGGTTTTAGACTGTTCTTTGGCTAAAGATTGAATATTTTGTAGACAGCCAGCTCTTGATGTGATCATGTTTGTGATGCGATGGGATATCGGTACGTGGGAAGGCGGTTTGCGCTGCAGTAAATCGCAAGCGTATTTATTTCTGCTCACTGATCATGGAGAGTGGGGTGAACCCTGTCTGCATTGACTACGCTACTGCTGCTCATCCTTCTGTGGCCCTCGAGTGCTGATGCTCTACCACTCCAATGGGACGTGTAGACGAGATCTCGTCTAATAGCACATTGGCTTGTTTCGTCAGTGTCGCGTGGTGTTATATTTGATCTTTCATGTGTTGCAATAGTTTGATTTTTGTTGCGCTGCCGTTGACATTTATGGTGTGTCTATTGACTTGACGAGATCGTGGGGTGATGGATGATGATGGCGAGCAGTCTTACTGACTAATACTCGGTCTGCTGCCACTAAAACCTTCAATGCTGGTTATGAGTCGCTTTTTGACGACATTGCAGACTCATGGGACTGCCAACAGCACCAATCTTTATCGCCGATGGCAATGGGAAGGGGGAATGTGGATGTAGAAGCCGACCTATGAGAAGCCACTGAGACTGCACCAAGCGCCCTTGAACGCGTCGTCGCCGGCAGCTGTGGTGCTGCAAACATTTGACCAATGATTTCTCCTGAAAATCCATTTGCTCAACGTGGGCTTTTTATTCATCCAAAATAGAAGGGGTACGGCTTTGTGCTTGGAGTGGAGTGTGATTGGCATGCGAGAGCGAAACAAGAGTGAACCTGGAACTTGGTGAGCATATTGCATAAATTGAGTCAGACGTTATTATCTTCTTACACCTATTGGTTTCGCTTGTTCATTTTTAGAATCTGAGATGTTCAGATATTGTCGCTCTTACTACTATGGTATGGGGTGATGCAGATATGAAGTAGTTGTGGAGTAATTGGAAGTGTGGTCATGATGCTTTGATATGTATGATTTTCTGTACTATTCATTACCATACTGGATGATCGCTCGCCTAATGTTGAAGACTTAGGAAGCAAGTTGTCGACGCGTATCCAAAGAGGCATTTTTGATGACGCGGGAAGGCTGTTGGAGGTGTCATGAATTGTAAAATGTGGTATGCTGCCACCTAGGCTTGAGAAGGGCTTTGGAAGGTGCAGAATGTGTACCTGGTGGGTGGTTGGGTGGGTGATAGGGTGTAAGGAGGAAGAAGGTGTTTGTGGAAAGAAGACAAGATGTCTCCAACCACTTTCCACATGGACGTGTATGCCAAGTAGGTGGGAAGAGAAGAAAGGCTGCACACTGCTTGATTAGTCTCGTAACACTGTCTCCTCTGCACTGCAGCTCCAAATGCTGCTGTGATGCCATTTCAGCACGAGTCGCCGTTAAGCAGATGTGGTAGCTAGTACCACCATTGAGCAACTGTGTGGAGTTGAATGGTGTTGCAAGAAATGGCTAAATGAGGTGGAAACTATGGTAGGCGATCTGGTTGTCAAACGTCTTTTGATAACATCTGTTGGCGTACGCGCAGTACTTTGCATCTTTTACCTTTGTCAAAAGACATTTTAGTCTGCTGACTCTTCCACTGCCTTGATGGCACGACAGCGAAACATCCATCCAGTTGTCAACAGTGATCTTCAAATAAGGTAAAGTTGATAGATGCACATTGTGCCAAAGATATATGACAAAATTACAAACGTAGAAATAACCTGAAAGGCTTTTCCATAGGGTCAGATTATTTAGGAAGAATGTGAGGTGAGGGCACCAGCTACAAGAATAACGGTTGCTTTTGGAGCCCAAAACTTGTAGTTTTAGGGCTAACAAGCATTTTGGTTATCAAATTTGGCATCCAAATCTGTGTAGCTGAGTTTTAAAAAAATTACTCCTGAAATAATTACGTGGCGTTGCATTGCAGTATGACTAAAGGACATACAACTGTGGGCTGCGAGGAATCAGAACAAATTTATTCGTATACACGACTTAAGAATGACTGGATTTTGTTTCGTATTGCCTCACATTGGAGGATTTCGCCTCATGAGGCGAGGACGATGGCAACCTTGAGAGCATCATAATATCACGCTGATGGGTCGCAATGGAAAAGGAAGGGTAGTTAGTAAAAAGCAAACATTGGAAATATGGAGAGTTAAATAAGTTTAAAAAGAAAACGTTAAATTAAAATAACAAACTGTTTGTTGCGGAATAAAATTTGAAGGCAGCTGAGCAATTTTAGTCTGGCTAATAAATGTGAGGTGTTGTGGAGAAGTTAGAATGAAATAAATATAAGGTGAAAGACCAAGAAATGGGACGAAGAATCGAAGGGATGAAACATGCGTGTGCCAAAAAGAAAAGTTCTGTTTGCTTAGGATTGATTTACAAAAGGGATGGAGTGACTATCGTCCGGGTAATAAGATTAGTTTTGGAAAAATGTCATTGATACATAACTGCAGACGATTCTTCCATTTCTACTACCGCTGCTATTCGAATGTTGGGTATTTCTGCACACCTTTATCACAAGTCTGGATGGACATGCGGTGACCCAGCCGAGGCATTTACGACGAGTGTATCTCATGCTCAGGAGAGCGACCATGTTCGTCCACAACCAGGTTCAAATTGTCTTCCCGCCATTCGCCCACAAAGGACAATTGAAGAACATAAGCATTACATATGCTTATAAACTGCTGTCTTCTGCCGATCGCAAACATGTCGATTGAAATCCTCATGCTTGCACGCTCTAATTCCGTATTTTGGATTGACTTACGTTTTTTTCAGCAGCTAAGGGCGACTCGGTCGTGTCTGTCTACATTTCATGAATTACAGGTTCTTTGCTTTACTAATAATTTTAACTTAAGAAAGAAGCACAGCAGACTTGATGCTGTGTATGCGCCCTCTCCTCTCAGACACGGGGAGTGCTTCGTTGCAATGCCATTTCTTTTGCTCGAACTGGATGATTGATGCGTGTAAGAAGACCGCAGGACGAAATGTCGGTGAAGGCCTTCATAATGAATAACCATCATTATGTAATGAATCAGGTTGAAGTGGTACTGCCAACTGAATGCACATGATGATTTTGGCAACCACCGCAATGGAAAAATATTGTCTGTGCAGCTGTATTAGGACTTCTGCCCTAAACAGAGGTCTCAAATTAAGCTTCCTTTCATGCACTTCAAAGTGTTTTAATCCTGCGTCAGGAAAGTGCATCCGCAAATGATACAGACGCTCTGCCTAACAGACCAGCCGTAGCACAGACGATGGTGTAATGTGTGCCACATTCTCAAGCATACTCACTAAATATCGTCTGTTTAATCCACGGACAAAGCAGATACTGACAAAGCTTCTTCTAGCGGATGCGGTTGCAGAATATCATTAACGCGTCGATCTCTTAAGTGATTATTTGCATTGGTGACGTTAACCCAAACAGTTCTTTTAGAGCTGCAAAAGAAAATGTCTTTAAAACCTTCCTACCTGTACAGAAGTCGGAATACTTTCACGCCGCCGACATAGAAGTTACAAGACCGAGCAATTTTTACAAGTATGCGGCCTCTAAGCAAGCTGGAGGCATGGAAAGGCTTACCGTGAGAAAAAGTATGTGAAAATTTATTACCCCTATGTGGGTAAATAAACCGCGGCCGAGCGGTCATATTAAATTAAACCGATTTGATCCTATCTTGCCAACACTGACCAAAGCAAAAGAAGTGGAAAAGCCCACTGGGATGGACAAAATTCCTTTGAAAGTGTTGCATCGGTCATTTCATCTAAGCTCATTATGTTTGCAAAATAAAACAAGCCTTTCTAAATTAAACGATAGCAAAAGATAACCCATAACCATGGGTGGATCAATAATTTATTGACGACTAAAAATCTGTTATCTTGAGTGTTTTGAAAAGAATAGTATGTACACAATTATTTCGGCATTGCCATTGGTCTGCTTACAATGTCCGCGTCATACCCAAGAGCAACGACTAATAAAGCGGCTCTACTTACACTTCAACAGTAGAATGTTTTTTAAGTGGGCATCAAACTGACTGCATAGTAAGAAGTGTTGCATGAACGATGAGGGCAACATATAATTTCTACTACCGCTGCTATGCGAATGTTGGGTATTTCTGCACACCTTTATCACAAGTCTGGATGGACATGCGGTGACCCAGCCAAGGCATTTACGACGAGTGTATCTCATGCTCAGGAGAGCGACCACGTTCGTCCACAACCAGGTTCAAATTGTCTTCCCGCCATTCGCCCACAAAGGACAATTGAAGAACATAAGCATTACATATGCTTATAAACTGCTGTCTTCTGCCGATCGCAAACATGTCGATTGAAATCCTCATGCTTGCACGCTCTAATTCCGTATTTTGGATTGACTTACGTTTTTTTCAGCAGCTAAGGGCGACTCGGTCGTGTCTGTCTACATTTCATGAATTACAGGTTCTTTGCTTTACTAATAATTTTAACTTAAGAAAGAAGCACAGCAGACTTGATGCTGTGTATGCGCCCTCTCCTCTCAGACACGGGGAGTGCTTCGTTGCAATGCCATTTCTTTTGCTCGAACTGGATGATTGATGCGTGTAAGAAGACCGCAGGACGAAATGTCGGTGAAGGCCTTCATAATGAATAACCATCATTATGTAATGAATCAGGTTGAAGTGGTACTGCCAACTGAATGCACATGATGATTTTGGCAACCACCGCAATGGAAAAATATTGTCTGTGCAGCTGTATTAGGACTTCTGCCCTAAACAGAGGTCTCAAATTAAGCTTCCTTTCATGCACTTCAAAGTGTTTTAATCCTGCGTCAGGAAAGTGCATCCGCAAATGATACAGACGCTCTGCCTAACAGACCAGCCGTAGCACAGACGATGGTGTAATGTGTGCCACATTCTCAAGCATACTCACTAAATATCGTCTGTTTAATCCACGGACAAAGCAGATACTGACAAAGCTTCTTCTAGCGGATGCGGTTGCAGAATATCATTAACGCGTCGATCTCTTAAGTGATTATTTGCATTGGTGACGTTAACCCAAACAGTTCTTTTAGAGCTGCAAAAGAAAATGTCTTTAAAACCTTCCTACCTGTACAGAAGTCGGAATACTTTCACGCCGCCGACATAGAAGTTACAAGACCGAGCAATTTTTACAAGTATGCGGCCTCTAAGCAAGCTGGAGGCATGGAAAGGCTTGCCGTGAGAAAAAGTATGTGAAAATTTATTACCCCTATGTGGGTAAATAAACCGCGGCCGAGCGGTCATATTAAATTAAACCGATTTGATCCTATCTTGCCAACACTGACCAAAGCAAAAGAAGTGGAAAAGCCCACTGGGATGGACAAAATTCCTTTGAAAGTGTTGCATCGGTCATTTCATCTAAGCTCATTATGTTTGCAAAATAAAACAAGCCTTTCTAAATTAAACGATAGCAAAAGATAACCCATAACCATGGGTGGATCAATAATTTATTGACGACTAAAAATCTGTTATCTTGAGTGTTTTGAAAAGAATAGTATGTACACAATTATTTCGGCATTGCCATTGGTCTGCTTACAATGTCCGCGTCATACCCAAGAGCAACGACTAATAAAGCGGCTCTACTTACACTTCAACAGTAGAATGTTTTTTAAGTGGGCATCAAACTGACTGCATAGTAAGAAGTGTTGCATGAACGATGAGGGCAACATATACCCCTTCATCCGCCAAATTTGCGGGGACCGCTTCTAGTCATGCAGTGTTGGCTAAAATCATATATTTGTTTTGTTTCAGTCGTCTAGGATCTTCCCCTTGTCCAATCGACTTAGTTGCTATTATCACTTTTCAAGAATTACTTGTGCAAACGCTCTCGATGCCGCAAGGCACTTAGGAGATTGAGGCCTAACGGCATGCTTGAACTGCATCATTCGAAGATAGTTTTATCAAATTCTGCGGTGTCCTTACCATTGTTTTTATAGATGAGTTTCTATCGTTGACTGTGAATGCCCCTAGGGGCTTCTGACTGATGATAGGATTCTGGATTTCTAATCCAAGGGAAACGAAATTAAGACGGAAAAAACTAGAGATTTTTGCAGTCAATAAGGTTAGGATGTAAATTGAGATTTGTGTCCGCCTTGGAGATTGGCAACGCTAATTCAGCTTATGGGCGCAGGTGTTCATTTGATTCACTGTATTATGGAGCAAATGCCTTCCGTTTGTGCTGATACATTTTGATGCAAATCGATGATTGCCTCGAAATATTGGGCGATCAGAGGCGAACGCTTTGGTCAAATAAAAATTAGATTTTGTTTTCTGGGTCGCAATTAATGCGTCAGTTGCTCTCCGTTCTGGCATGCTTAGTTTGAAAGCATGATATGTGCCATAATGTAAACGGAGATTGATGTTGTCTTGGTCGTGATGCTGTCTAGGAGGTATAAGCAAGGTCTTCATTCTAACATCTCCGCATGGCTGGGGATAAGAATGTGATGGGGCGCACCTGGAGATCGCCATATGTGAGAAGTGGCTATTCCTTTGGCAAGACTGCTTTCAATTTGAGTCGATGAGCGCTATCCTTGGGTGGCGAATCAGCACGGTCTGGCCATGTTACCCCGTCGATCCACAACTGTGACCTGTTTCGGTCCCACTTAATGCTCATACACCACGTGCAAACATGAACTGCGGAACAGTGCATGAATTTCCTATTGGCTACACATTCAATTGTTGCAATTGATGAAACCGCTCGAATAATTAAATGGCGGAGTTTTATTCTGCCCTACATTCATTTACCTATCGCCTCATTACTTCGGTAATGCTGTCCCGTTATTGTATATGAATTGAATGCATTATAAACTTGTATTGTTCTAACTAATGCATCAAACACAAATTATCGTGGACGCCATTATTAGGGGGAAGGCAAACGACAGCATATATTCAACTTCAAATGATGCTTATTTAACTTGTAGCATTCAGTTCACTGCTCCTTCCAGAATAAATTACCAATTTCAAGAGAGGTTCGGTTATAGGCATTTAGTGGCACTTCTTTAGAGGTTGACGTATTAGCATTAAAACTAGCAGATCTGGACGGGTGTTCTGCTATTTTCTTTGTTCGAGCACAGCAAAGACCACATTTAACAAAGCCAACACTCTCAACGGCCTTACCGACATCAGGTGTAATCCTCAAAAGTACTTACCTAAGTGAATCATACGGTTTTAGTAATTTCACTAAATGGAGCGTCAGCAGCAAAACAGCAAAACAGCAATAACAACACGCTTCCTATTTAAAGAAGAGCCACATTTATCGCAACAGCCAACCCACTCATTCCACACCCCGTATCCGCAACACTTGCAGATTCCACACTTAAGTCGTCATGTCACTCCTCCGATAGATCTGGTCCGAAAGGAAGTCGCAGTAATTTATTCTAGCTGCATGAGAGCGCTTGCTAATTTGAGATTGTCACTTGCATAGGTGAAGCCACTAGACTGAGAACCGTGAAATCCTAGTGCTATGACAAAAGCCATTCCACGTGACAGGTCTCCATACGCATGCACACGCAGGAGCTACTCGCCCTCCACCTTCCGATCGCTTGTCTTTTGTTATCTTTAGCTTTATCTTGACATTTCGCGCTTCTGCATTTTGATGGAAGTGAATTAAATGACGGTGTGACAATTTCTATCCCCCTTTATTATCAAGCAGTAATTTGATGTTGTGATGTTGAGTTATCAGAAGACACCTTTTCCAATTACATTCGGCTTTAGTTGCTGTAGAAGACAGTGATGTGTAAGTTTATGCAAATCAGAATCACAAACAGTGTAAATGGGTTAAGACGTACAGACAAACAAGCAGCCCGTGAGATTCTAAAAATACTGTCCCCGTTTTACATAATTGTCTCCTTAGCAATGTAATTACCTCCATTCCGATTATTTCACATTAAATTTATGTGAAGCAATAATTTCTCATTTATTTGATCTTAATCTGTTTACCAAACGTAAGTAAGTAATTTTAAGGCTACTACTTGCTTATACGTTCCACGCTTACACAAAAATGATCGGTTTTAGTTAGGTGATTTGCGGTTGAGCGTTTTTTGAAATTTTCAGTCGTGATACGGTCCTTGAGGCTCGTATCGGCACCACTTCAAGAGCTCTTTCAGCACGCAGTTTTTCTTTTGCAATAACTTATGCCTCGAGGTTTACATGGTATACGGAGGGGGGATATGCTTGTCAGTAAAGTAACCTTTGATCTTGCTTCACATGTCAACGTTGACCAGCCTGGCCAAATACGCAAAATGTCCGTGCGTAGCATGGGAGATCGTAATTTTAGCAGTACTTCATGGCGATGTCTTGTAATGTCTAGTAAAATAAGGTGGCAAAATGGCTCAAGCATTAAAAGAACTCCAGCATTTGCATGCCCGCAAACCACATGTAAATTAACGGTCACTTGTGAGCAAAATGGTAGACATTGAAGCAGAGAGCATTGAATAGGAGGACTGACGATTCTTTTGGCAGTGCAGACTTCGAGAGTTGATTGTAGATAGCCACCAAATCCCCTTGGGAAAGCCAATCCCATAGCCTATCACTGCATTCAGG